>OMKP01083164.1:0-20104 GCA_900302375.1 Bathygadus melanobranchus | reverse complement strand
GCACCACCATTGACATTATGTGTGACTAAACACGCCCAGCGTCATATCAGCTGGATATTCTTGTCATTCATGTTGGAAAGTCAATTCAATGTCCTCCGTTTATTGAATGAAAACATAAACAGGTCAAGGGGAATAAACAGCTTGTAATGGAAATGGATGTTATAATTAAGGAGGCGCGAGAGAGCCGAGCGATCACTTGTCCTTCGCGCTTGCTCAACGGAATGTTTTTGATGCCGCCATATCTTTGCGCGAAGAAGGCTGTTCACGTTCACAATGTTGAACACAGCTCGGTTTGTTTAATTGAGAAAAACACATGGTGGAGTGTGTGTGGTTGGTGGCTGGTTTAAGCAGCCTCACCCGGCCCCAGTCAGAGTCTGGGGCCGGGTGGGGCTGCACACCTGTGGTGTGTTAACTAATCAGTGCACACAGGTTAAACCAACCACCACCACACACACTCAGAGAGCTCTGACATGTCAGTAGAAAACAAGGACATTGCTGTAATAATGTCCTTGGATTGGAGGAGCCCTGAATAAGCCACTTCATGTGGCGTGGATCAGGAACATTTGCTACACACATGCACACATAATTTACCATCTTAGAGCTTGGGAAGATCTAACAAAGAACACACCAACATTCATCAATAGCTTGGTGTGTGTGTGTGTGTGTGTGTGTGCGTGTGCGTGTGTGTATATAAACCTTTGGACAGAATCTTGCTATAATTTGTTGAAAACGACTAGGAGGGTCGTTGGGAGATGAGCCAGCATTTCTCGCAGTTTAAACCTGAAGGACATGTACGGCTCTGTTGTTATCGGTCTAGACTCTAGAACATTCCCCGCCATGCCGTTGCAATCGTTACAGCGTCTACTAGTCTAACTTGTGGTCGATCGTAATGCATGGCCGTGTGTTTTTAACCAGGGGGCTCCTGTTGTTCTCCTACTTCATGAGCTGTCACAGAATGATGGGGACTGGAGTATTCTACCTGCCCTCCCTCAGTGAGTAACATAAACAACAGCAAAAGAACAAAGTCAACACTAATCATTGAACTGTGGAGGCTGTAACCAAATGCAGTTCATGCAATTGCTTGATTTTGAATTGCTTCAAATTAGTAATTAGTGCCACAAGTGACACCAGTATGACCTAGTCATAATAATATCATAACACAATAACCTCACCAGAGATCGGACTTGGGTTTAATTTTAGTGTTGAGCGTTGGGGTTTAAAATAATGAATGGACTCAACTGTAATTCATTGTAATCCTTCATTGGTTGTGCGTTTCTCTTCATCCAGCCTCTCGGTGTCCTTCAGCCAATCAGCAGCCTGGTTTGTGTTTGTGGAGGAGGAGACCAGTATAATGCTCACACCTCTGCTGCGTGTCCTTAACAGATACGATGCCCGAAAGGTGAGACGCATGTCACTCAAACTAATGTGCCACCTGACTAACTAACTCGCTAACTAACTCATCGACCATTTGAAAACAAAGCAATTAAAGGAGGATAAATCTGACTACTTGTGGTCCCGAAAGATATCTCTTAATATTAACATTCATTTAATATTTGTATCAGTATTGGCATTTAGGTTGCTTTCGGCCTTACATAATTAAAGTATTAAAGAGCTCAGTACAATATGCCAAAGATTTACACTCTGCAATAAACCGGTTTATCATCACCTTCCAGTGTCCTGATTTTGGAGGAGCCCAGCAGAAGCCACTTTATGTGGCAAAAACGACAAATGTACTTATTGTCAGTAGCTTTGGATAAAAGTGTATGCTAAATGCCATAAATATAAAATGTAAATTATGGGCACTGGCATGCCTACAGACCCATAATTAACTCAATGAGCTACACCCATAATGAACTTAATGAGCTGGTGATGAAAGCCTGTAAACATGCACAGTACACCGTGAACATGTCCTAATACTCTTTCCTATTCCCTGCGTCAGGAGTGGTTTCTGGGCAAGCGTCTCCATGACAACAAGGCATCCATCATCCACCACTACGCCTTCTCCGAAGACCCCGCTTCCTTCGGCTACCCCGACCCCACCGCTGGCTGGGCGCTCAGCACACCCCTGCTTCATAGGTGACAGGATTTTAACCTTCTGACAATTAGGATCTTTTTTGATTTTAGTGTTTTCAGAGGGCACGATTAACAATTGTGTCAAATTCAATGCTGACTAGATTTAGAAAATGAATCCGTACTTCATCAGTATTTCATACATTGTTTTGTGTGTCTTATCGATATATTATATCTTTGTCATATTATAGCGACGGTAGAGGGTTGTGAACGGGATCCTGGGGGTAAAAGATAAACGAAACGTTAGGAAGCAGCATGGTGATGTGGTGTTGCACTTTCATTTGGAAACCCTTTCTTTGGGCTCTCACTGTGTTTATTTTAGATATAAATGGGGACGGATAATGGGCCTGAAATGCCCCCTCTCTCGATTTGAATCCCTTTCAAAATGGTAGCTACACGGAAAGAGATTGTGATTTTCTTTTGTGATTGCCATTTTATGGAAAGAGAGATCGTCGACGCTCTTAAGACGGGCAAGAAAAGGTCTCCGGCAGCTAACCATCTAGAATCTGGCCCCCATTGTCACCACTCATCACTCATATTGTGTATTTAGCCATGGCTATTATCCCTCTCTCTTCCATAGAAGTGGTGATGTTTTTAACCTGGATAATTATAGGCCATTTGAAATATATATATATATATACACGCACATTACATTTGTCTGTTAGAGAGCACTGTAAAACCCATCTGTATGCTGATGATAATACTGCTTCTATATTCCATCATCTCTGTCTCATGAAGTAGCGGTTGAAAAACGTACATTCAGATTTGAATGCTTTTCAAGTGTCAACTGAAGAGTTTGAAGTTTGTTTTGAACTCAACTGAAACCATCAAATGAGGGTCTCATCTTATAAGTGCTTAGGGATGCTTGATGACATGATAACTTTTAAACCTCACTTACCTCACATCTAGTGACAAATATATTTAAAGTAAAACTCGGTTTTTATTTCAGATCCTGCCTAGGTGAGGGAACTTGCTAGGGCTACATTATGGCGACATTTTATACCAGCATTGATACATAAACGTCCCCCATATCGTCATTCCTTACTCTTAAATAGGACAGATAACTACAGGACCAGGGCTCAAGATTAAATAATTTTAGATATCCCTCGAGTTTTATTTCAGCTGGGGAAGGCTGCCTTTTCGTTTTATGCTCCTTATGTTTGGATTATCATCCAACGCCTTCTTAAACTGGAGGTTTTTATTTCACTTAGGGATTTTAAAGTCCTCTTTCTAACATTATGCTAGAATGTGCCTTTGTCTTCTTTCTATACTTTTGATCACTAACTCAGTTAGTTTTATGTTACATACGAGTGAAGTCAGTGCAAAGGGAAAGGGAGAGGACCAGCATCTGGTGCCTCTCCTGCTTGCAGAGAAGCTCTCCATTTCTCTTCACGGGGGGGGGACCGTCCTGGACAACCCCTCACATCCCCTCTATGACGAGCCGTGGCAGATGGGGAGCACCTTCAGCCACAGGAACCAGAGCACATTACAGGGCTCAAGAATAACATTTCGACTGGTGGCACTGGGGCCACTACAAATGTAGTCGCACCCCTTATTCTGGCGCTTTGTCACAGTATTGGCATGTCCTTTGTCATTGAAATCATAAAGAACTCTGATTACAGGCTTGAACCCAGTCTCCCTGTGGGGGAGAGCAGACACATTACTATATGTATATGTCATTCGTTGATTACACTCACCACCCACAGCTGCGTCGATCCCGGGAATTGGCCGCCCCGCCCCCTTTGTTAGCCCTTCACACACCAGTCTTCCTCGACATCTCCTTCCTCACTCACCAACCCTTCATGCTCCTCCTCCTCCTATAAAAACCTCTTTACTAATAATGACATGACCTACTCCATGCTAATAATTGTATGTACAAACTACCTTTTTAGTTTAATGATAATTTGAAGCACCCCCGTACGCTGTAAGCCGTGCGTCTTAATACTCATAACCCAACTCATGTAACCTTATTGTTGAACAGAGAATATCAGTGCCGGGCATCATAACACTTGATTGAGCACATTTGTCTTTTTAACATCGGCTTATCAAGCACTTTAAGTGAAGGACACAGCAAATAAGTACAGTAATTAAACAATCTCTACAGGAATATCCTTTGTCTCCTTTTCACTTAACACTAGCAGAGCCATGCTCAATGCTCCTTTAACAACAACAACAACAACAACACATGTTATGGTTGTGAAGTTTTCCACGTGGAAAGAATTTCCTCTTGCGTCCATTTACATTTGAGTTATTTCTTTGTCTTTCAGACTTGCGGAAAGGATTCAATATTCACCTCTGAAGTCAGACTTTACTATTGACCTGAAGCACGAGGTACTGTGTGTGTGCCTGTGTGTGTGTGTGTGTGTGTGTCTGTATGTCTGTATGTCTGTGTGCATGCACGTCGTGGCTTTCATTCACGTTCTTCTGTCTCAACGTAGTTTACGGCTAATAGATCCCCAGATCCCCTTTAAAAGCATAGCTCGTGCTCCCTGGCCCAAAGCGATATGGAAAACATCTCCGCTTCAACAACATCGATGCCCCTTGCTTTGTGTGTGTGTGTGTGTGTGTGTGTAGTGCAAGTCCCTATGTTGTCCTGGGTTTGGGTGGATTTATAGTTAATGTTAATGTTATGCTTTCTCCACTCCTTTGTTCTTTGTGCTTTACCCGTCAATAGGTCATGAAAGCTCTTGGTCTTATCTACTTCCTCGTGTGTGTACAGTATATCTTTCAACAGACCTTTGTAGGAATGCGGTTTTGTCACAGTTTCTGTCATTTTTTGCATTTATGCAGCCATAAAGATACCAGAAAACATGTTGTTAGAGGGGAATTTTTTGCAGATTTTCAACTGGCTTACTACATTTACATTTACATTTAGAGCATTTGGCAGACGCTTTTATCCAAAGCGACCAAAGCGACAAAAAAGTAACACATTTGTCGAAAGAGGGAGACAACAATATATCGCTGAAGGTAGACTGCAATTAGCACAGAACAAGTTACAAGCATTCCTGGTTGCCAGGTCAATAGAGCAAGTTTACAAACTTACAGTTGCTAGGTTGGCTCCTTACTGTAACAACAGCAGGTAGCCAGGATAAGATGCTATCAATGTGGGTAATATGTGCAGATCAACAATTTTTAGTTAGGCTAAGATTTTGCATCTGCGCTGTGCTGCGCCCCACAGAGACCCAGAGAGCATCAGCAACAACTGCAGGCGTTTTTAACGATCCCGTTTGAATATCGTTGAAAACCGGCAAAGTTATCCTTTAATGTTAGATCAGTTCAATTCAATTCATCCTGAACAATTAAAACTAAACCCAATTCAGTTCACACGTGTTTGCAGTTCAATGCGTGTCACACAGTGAGACAAACAGAAAAACAGTGTTGTTTCATGCAGATCGTGTCACGATCAGAGACAGCGTATTATAGACTCCCGTTTGCTCGCCTTCTGCAGATTGCGCTGTACATCTGGGACGGTGGACGGGGGCCGCGGCTGACGCACGTCCCAGAGTTCTGCGCAGGACAGGAGGCCCACTGTGCCACCAGCTTCACAGCGTCTCTGCCCAACTGCGTATGTCTTAAGTGTTATTACTACACCGCTGTAGACCAGGGCTCGCTCAAGCCTTGCGGCCCCCCAGACCCCTGTCTGGGCGCTGATGAAAAGTACTGCACCGCAACTACATGTGTGTGTGTGTGTGTGTACGCGCGCGCATTATGTGTTTTGTGCGCGTGAGATGTGAGATGAGAGTGTGAGATGAAAGTAAAAGTGGAGAACGTGAGATTGATGGCGTGATTGCATGTGTGCAGGCATGCATGACTTGACAGGAAAGGCATTTCATTTTCCAACGTTCATCCTGCGACGCGTCGACGTCACACAGCACCTGCGTGTAGCCGACCTCAACCGCGCTTAAAAAACCAAACTAAACTGAACTAAAATATACAACAGTTGAATATTCAGCTTCAAGTCAAAGCGTCCGTCGTCGGCAATCCATGAATGATTCATTTAGGGAACACGCCAGAAAATGTGGCGCACGGAAAAAACCTTTTAATGTGACAAAATTGAACGGGTTTGAGGATCGATTTGCTGGTGTCTGGCATCGCCGGTGAACATCGCAGGGAGGCAGGAAACACGGCGGCAGGGAACAGCACAGAACCGCGCAGAACCGCACAAAAGCAATTGTTCCGCTGAGATGAGGAGCGGACCCTCACACAAGCATTTAACTTCCCTCTGCTGTCACCGCGCTCGGGTTCGGGGATGTCATGCTTTTTTCTCACAAATAATCTCATAGCAGAGAGAAGCGACACAACAGCAAGCCAGCACACGTGAAAAATAAAGAAATGATTGAAGTGATCCATGATGACGAGGCTGGGATCCGTAGGATTGACGAGGGTCGTCTGATTCAATGTTCAGTTTGATTGGATCCCGTTGTCGGCTGGAATGGAACCAAGCTCAGTACCTGGTGTGTGTGTGTGTGTGTGTGAGGCGGCTAATATTAGTGTGAGGCTCTACCCTGCGATCAGAGATGCAACAGGCTGCGGTGATCAGCCCAGCTTGTTAACAAGACGAGGACCGAGGGAGCCCCAGCTGACCCGTTAAAGCTTCCCCGCTGGCTACATTCGTAATACGTTTCCTCCGCTGGCAGGGAAGTCAACAAATCCCACTAGTGGTGTTAATTGTTTCACATAAAGCTCCTGGCCCACCGTTCTGGACCACAAAGACAGCAAACAAGTTCCTCCACCGCCCTGTGGAAAACAAAGTGAATCCAGGCCCTGCCAGGTCGTGATGTGGTTGATGCAGACAGACCTTATAAAAGTCTGCCTGCATGAGACATGGAACAGGAGTCCACGCTGTTAAGCCTGCTCAAGACTCATGTCTAATTTGCGGCTGTGAGGCATGACCTAATTTTAGTGGATTTAATGGAAAAATGGCGATCATTAGATCAGCACAACAGTAACTTCAGGATGTAGGAATAAGAAGTGAGTTTGCATTATGTCTTGACGTTGCAGTGTGTATGTACGTATGTATGCTCTCTTGTAAATGGTAAATGGACTGCATTTATATAGCGCTTTTATCCAAAGCACTTTACATTTGCCTCACATTCACCCATTCATACACCGACGGCGGTGTCAACCATGCAAGGTAACAACCAGTTAGGGTTAGGTGTCTTGCTCAGGGACATCTCGACGCTTGGCTAGGCGGAGCCGGGGATCGAACCGGCAACCTTCCGGTTGCCAGACAACCGCTCTACCCCCTGTTGTGTTTGCCAATTGTTTTTATGCCTGCCTTTTTCATGGTAACTGAGTCATTTTTAAAAGAAATGGCTGACAAATGTAATGTGCAAGAAAATGCAAAATCCAAGACAGTTGCAGATAAAGGTGTTTTAGTTAAATGCCGAGACATCGTTTTCGGCAAAAACATGAATTTTATGAATGCAATAAAAACTAGCACAACAATAAAAGTATCAACACATGCAAAGCCCCTTGCTTCATAGCTCAGGGTTTGGATCCATTTCTATTTGTAGTCCCTAGGTGCCCCATAGCCAAAACAGCCTTAACATCATAGTGTTGTCTCCTCGTCCAGAGACTTGAGTCATCCTCCGTTCGTCAGAATTTGGATCAAATATCATCACACAAAGCCAACTTCTTTCTTGTTTGGGATTTTGTGGTTCAATAATGTACAAATAAAGATATATTATGGTAAATGGATTGTATTTATATAGCGATTTTATCCAAAGCGCTTTACATTTGCCTCACGTTCACCCATTCATACACCGACGGCGGTGTCAACCATGCAAGGCGACAACCAGCTGGTCGGGAGCAGTTAGGGTTAGGTGCCTTGCTCAGGGACACCTCGACACTTGGCTATGGGGAGCCGGGCATCGAACCAGCGACCTTCCGGTTGCCAGACAACCGCTCTACCCCCTGAGCTACTGCCGCTGAAAGATACTCAGAAGGTTGGTTTGAAGGACTGGAAAATCCGTTAGAACAGAAAATGAAAGATTGATGAACGAGGAGAAATGAAGTGTCAACATACTAAGTATGTGTCTGGCCGCCCTATTTGGTGTTCAGGGCCCAAGCAATAATTCAACTGTGAGATAATCTTGAGGTTGTTATCGGTCCATACCTCAGAGAGACCGGCACGCGCGCTTTGGGACTGTCAAGTCTGTTTCACAGCCTGTGCTGTGAGATTTGATGTGCGTGCGTGCGTGCGTGTGTGTGTGTGTGAGTGAATGTCTTATATTCTGGGTTATTTATGGTTGTCATTTCCTGCTTTTCTTTTAGGGTGATCCCGTGAAGAAAGAAGACATTTTTGTTGCTGTGAAAACATGCAGAAAGTTCCACTCAGCCCGAGGTGTGTGCGTGTCTGTGTGTGTGTGTGTGTGTGTGTGTGTGTAATTTTAGTGTGAGACTATACCCTGTGATCAGAGATGCAGCCAGGAGCTTTAACCCCCTCCCTCCTCCAGCCGAAAGGCACTGGGTCCGATCCCCCCAGTGTCCGTAGAATACCTGTATTAACTGTAAGTCACTTTGGACAAACTGTCTTCTGAATAAGTCAATAGCAGTGTCCTTGCCCTTGTCCTTGTCCTTGCTGAACCTTTACTTGTGGTGATGAGCTGCGGGGATCAGCCCAGTTTGTTAACAAGACGAGGACCAAGGGAGCCCCAGCTGACCCATTAAAGCCTTGCCGAGTTTCCCCGCTGGCTACATTAGTAATACGTTTCCTCCGCTAGCCGACCTAGAACAGGAAAATCAACAAATCTCATTGGTGGTGGTAATTATTTGACATAAAGCTCCTGGCCCACCGTTCTGGACCACAAATACAGCAAACAAGTTCCTCCACCGCCCTGTGGAAAATACAGTGATGAGAATCCAGGCCCTGCCAGGTCGTGATGTGGTTGATGCGGGAGCAGGCTCATACCCCGGGAGGAACATGACGCTAAACGGCCAAGCGGGACCCAGACGGACCTTATAAAAGTCTGCCTGCATGAGACATGGAACAGGGATGTAAGTGTTTGATATGGGGGTGGGGGGGGTTGGATGTCGTTCCCAGTATACCATGTGCAGTCCACGCTGTTAAGCCTGCTCAAGACCGTCTTGAGCGGGCTGTCTAATTTTCAGCAGCGAGGCATGACCTCGTTCTAATGGATCGGGGAGGAGGGCAGAGTTAACGTCTGTCGAAGGGCGTTTGAATTCCCTTTCAATGTGAAAACATTTGGATTCGGGGGCACGACGTCGCCAGAGCACAGCAGTAGGAATAAAGAAGTGCTCTTGTGTTTGCCGCAGTCATTCTGCTTGCTCTTTTCATGGTAATTACTGCTCGTCGGTATGACTTCAGTTGAGTTAAGTGTCCAAAACGTGACTTGTGCGCTGGCTGAGGTGGGCTAGTTAAAGGTGCACTCCACCAAAATAACACACTGAGGCTCCAGTTGAGGTAGTGGGAACCAGTTGTTAAATAATCTCTTTTGTACGTCGTCGGTTGGGGGAAGGAAGCGTATTTTGACTACAAGCTCGAAGATGTATTAAAAAAAAGTTTTAGCGTCCGTTACTGAGATGCTCATTTTGTGAGTGGGCTGAATTTAAAGCGAAACGATGACTTTTAGCCATCACACGTCAAAGGTGACTGTGATTAATGCAATCCTGCGAAGTGGACGGTGCCCCAAAACCTCTAGTCATACATCATTTAAAAGTGAAGTATTAACGAGGACTAGCGCTGTTCATTAATAATTTGGGTCGTTTTTGGTGGATAAGAATGTACAATGTAAATGTAACATCTCACAGTTTGGATCCCGCTAATGGTGTGTGTGGACATTTCTGTCTGTCTGTCTGTCTGTCTGTCTGTCTGTGTGTGTGTGTGTGTGTGTGTGTGTGTGGACATTTCTGTGTGTGTGAATCTCAAGAGATTGTGCCTTATAAGACCTGCCGATCATTAATTGTTCAATTGCCTTTCCATTTCCTAGTGCCTGTGGTTAAAGCCACATGGGAGAAGGATGCAGCGTTTCTGGAGTACTACAGTGATGTCACAGATTCCTCCATACCCACAATCCATCTGGGCGTGCCTAACACTGAGCGAGGTGAGGTCTTTGATCAATTTAAAATGTTTCCAGTTGTCACTCAAACATATATATACTGACTAGCTATGTTGCCGCACGGCGATAGAAAATATTTGTTTATATATTGTATATGTCAATATTAGGGATGTTAGGGATTAGGGAGAATATTTTTGAACATGTCGGCCTATAGGTAAATTTGCACACACACAGACAGACAGACAGACAGACAGACAGACAGACAGACTCAACATGTTTTTTTCTTTTCTATTTTCTATTTCTAAAGCGGATCATTTCGTTCCTGCATTTGTCTAAAGCGAAGGTCTTACAAATGAAAAGAAAAACAGAGTTTTGCTGTTCACCTGAAGAGACACATGAGCGCTATTGTGGATGACAGGATCGCCATAAAAGGAAAAAACATCGCTGCCTGTCATGCAACCCGTTGTTATTAGTAGGTAGAGCTTTTAGGATTTTTGGTATGTTTTGCCTTTGCGTGAACATTGAAATAGCTGATAAATGCGTTCATTACCCCCCACCCCACCTACCCCTGTGGAGAACCGTAGAACATTTATTAAATGTCATTATTATTAGGCCTACAACCAGTTAGTTTACGTCTGTCTCTGACGGTCGATTCTCAACCCATAGAACGCACGTCTGGTTAGTTGTCGGTTAATGGGTGCCGGGCCATCGAAAGCTAAAATAACCGAAACCGACGTCCCTAGTCAATATGGTTCATATGTTTTAATACCGATGCAGAAAATGTGTTTGCTAGTAACATTTTCTTTAAAACCTCAATGGCTGAATTGTTACTTTCCTGGGAGTAAAACAATAATTTTAGCTGATAGATGGCGTGACGTAAGGTTGTCCAGCACACTTTCTTTTTAGCACTAAGTCCAGACAGCTGTTCATGCGGTCAATCTCGCTCTGATTAAAACTAATTGGCAATTCGCTGTTCATGAGCACACCTCTCATTTGGGCGTTTTGGCTGTAATCGTGTGCTGCCTGACGATCTCAGAGTCATGTCCGTAAACCCGGTGAGTGTCCCGGTGAGTGTCTCTTCTCCAACACGTCGCCCTCTTGTGGATTTACCCTCTGTCCCAGTTGGGACCGTCCGGGTCTGGTTTCCATAAAGACTATGGTTCACTGCCGTTCCTTTCTCCGCTCTTGGACCCCGTCCCCACACCTGTGTTCTGTTAAGGCTAAAGGCTGGGGGTTTGACGCCATGATATCCACTTGTTTTCAATGTGTTTTCAAATGTCAAACCACCTAGACCGTTTAGAGTTTAATCATGTTGCATTCTTGTTGATTGGAAGTAGCGTTTGATTGAGCTTTGTTGCCCTCCTATAAGTCTGAATTCCAATTGGATTAGTTGCCTCGAAGACAGACAATACAAAAAGAAATGTATGCTAAGTGCTAAATAAATCCATTATGAGCTGCTACATAAAGTCCTGGTTCTCTACAGACAGAAGCTTGAGTGTCTAGGACCATTACATTATATGGACCCACTGACCACTGTCCATCACAGTCTCCTTAATGTTATTATCAACAGCTCTGGGAGGAGCAACCAATGCCGAATGGCCTTAATCATAAAAAAAAAGCTCAATTATGTGTCAAATTGGCTGGACAGCTAACAGCTATTTGACCGTTGAGTCTTGGTGGTCCTCATCAGTCCTGCAGCCTCTTGACTCTCGGGGGGTTGTCTCTCCTGCTCTCTCTCCCCCAGGCCTCCACATATGCTGGCCTACTTTCACACATTTCAATTTACTCTAGTCTTTCAATAGCATTTTTTCTTTTTCATCATTGGCAATGTTGAGATGGGTACTTCAATACTTATTATTTTAGTTCTTTTTTTTTTTGGAGATATATTTTCTGGCATCTTTTGCTTTATTAGACAGGACAGTGTAGATAGACAGGAAGGAGATGAGAAAGAAAGAGATGACCTGCAAAAAACGAAGAAGTGGATTTTAGTTTGGCTGGTCAAGACCGAAGACGTCCTTTCGCAGACCACCTTGTTTTGTACTCAACGGAGGTTTAGGTTTGGTCACTGAACGTTCCATTAGTGAGACCAGTGGGGTCTCCGTGGAGACAGAAAACCAGAATCTTGAAGGTATACCTTTGTATACGTTTGTTTACGTTTGTTTGTTTTATCCGCAATCGTGTCACTTTTTCCGCATGAGGCATGCCGACCGTTAAACGTCGGTCTGTTCAGTGTAACGCATTTGAAAAAAGCTGTATAATTAAGTCACACGAGGAGCAGACACGTGTGGCTAAACTACCTGTTTTGAGAGTAAAAGCTGACCTTAAAGCGCCTGGTCCTGCTGGTACTAGCAGTACTGGCAGCAGTCTAACACTGAAAAGCACTTTTCTGTGGTTCATATTTTTGGATCAACAGTGAAACTCTGCATCCAAATATGCAAATGAAGTCAAAGAGTACAAGAGCAAACATTACCGCACCGTGAGTTGCTCAGAGTGTGACGGTAACTGATGTTGAACCCTCGACACTATTTGCTCTCTAAAGGAGGCGGTCGCTCCTTAAACCAGGAGTTGACGGCTGACCCCGGGTCTGTCCTGCGGTCCGGAGACCGGTACACATTGGTCTTCTAATGCAGCTTGACGAGGAATTATATACTATATTTTATGTGCACCTTTGATGTCTGACATTAACGTACTTCTTTTCTCGATATTTTTAACATAACAGTTTCACTTGAGACTGTTATGTTCATTTTGCGCAACGATTCTTGATATAATGAGGAAAGAAAGTATTTAATTCACACAGGAATGTACAAAAATAGGCCTCCTCACATGCTCTCCTGCCCATTCATCTTCTCTCCCTCTCTTCTCTGGCCCTCCCGCTCTCCTTTTGTTGTCTCTATCCCTCATCCTTTACTTTCTTTCTCATTCCCTCTCTTCCTCCTTTGTTATTCTCCCTCCCTCCCTGCCTGCATTTCTCTTTGCTCTAACCCTCTCTCTCTCTCTCTCTCTCTCTCTTTCTCTCTGTCTCTCTCTCTCTCTCTGTCTCTAGCTAATGGAAGTCCAGTGTTGTTCAGTCTTATCCCTCCTCTGTAATATTCTCTTTTATCCACCTTATCTTTTCCTTTTCTCTCTCTCTCTCTCTCTCTCTCTCTCGCTCTCTCGCTCTCTCTCTCGCTCTCTCTCTCTCTCACGTTTTTTATTTAGCAATTTCGATTTTCATGAGCTGTGCTTCTGGCCCTTTTCTGCTCTTTTTGTGTGTGAGGTCCCACTGGGCTTCTGCATTATTTCTGTCCGAGGTATAGTCTATGAGATACAGACCGTGTGCCTAACACACTATCCCTCTCTGCCTGTTCTCCTTTCTTGTATGAAAACAGTCCTATTAACCCTACACTACGACCCCCCCCACCCCCTTTCCTAGCAGCCTCAGTAGCAACTATATATCATTGTTTGTGTGTGTGTGTGTGTGTGTGTGTGCGTCTGTGTACTTTGTGTGTGCGTAACCAGAACATTCCATGTAACTCTTAAAACACACGAGCCAGTGGTATACCGAGTGGCTCACACAAAGCCTCCCACTGAGTCATGCAGTGGACAGCAGCGTTGGGTTGCCATTGTGTTCCATCATGGAGCGCGGTTGAGGTTTTTAATAGATGCAGGAGATGTGACCAAAAAATCCTGACTACTTACCATGTTGCACGAATCAGCTTTTGATAGGTCTTAAACGTGTATTGGATTAGGCAGTTACTTTTACATTTACATGTGTTTGGGGAAAATGTCCGGGCTGCAAAGTAAGCAGTACGGTAATAACTAGCTCATAATTAATAATTAAAGTAATTCTGGGACGTATTTCTTCTTTCATAGCAATTTTCCTAGGTACTTTTTTGGCAGTATGGCCTGTGAAATAGGCATCACGTTCTGGCCTTAAAACCTGCAGGAACCTTGTGTTTAGATGCACAATGCTTTTCAGACCCTGTTAGTCTTAACTGGATCCGTTTTCATTGTGATACACTTAAGTGTTAATGCCTTTAGAGGAGGGTTTTTGGACCTCATTGTCTTAGTTTGGTTGTGTCTGCCAAATGCCCTAAATGTGTTAGCAGCGGTGTCCTCTTCTGTGACCGCAGGGGACACACAGGGAATGTGCCTCAGACACAGTCCTCTTTCTCTGGAGGCCGATCACTAATGCATTTCAAATATCTAATATCCTTTGAAAGCAGACCATGTCCCTCAGATCTCCAGCGGTCCGTGTCTTACACGCACACGCATGCACGTGCATACACGCATACATCATTACTCGTCTTTCTTCACACCTCCTTCCTGTTGGCTGCAGGGCATTGTGGGAAGACTTTTGCCATTTTGAAGAGGTTCCTCAGTCCCGCTGTTCCTGAAGCTGATTGGCTGCTCGTCGTCGATGACGACACACTAATCAGGTACCCGAGCACGCCTTGGTGTGCGATTTCAGAACTGCTTCTTGAAAATTATGCATTTGAATATAAAAATGATTCGGCATTTTCTGCATTTTATTTCATGGTTATTTATTTCAAAACACCGAAATGTTATACACCCTAAAATAAACGTGATATAAATTGAAAGCTGCTCTCAGCCTCAAAAGGTATTCACGTTTGACCCCAGCGATGCCCTTTTCCCTGTGATTTGCCGGGACACCCGGCGGGCGGGGGACATAAATCTCCCTAAGAGGTTTGGACTGAATCATGGTTTGGCAGTAAATGCTGCTTACGTGTGACCTTGCACCCCCCACCCACCCCCGTGCGGGGCGAAGTGGTGCCTAGCGATTAGCTTAGCGCTTAGCGAAGCGGACACTTTGACGTCATTAATAGAACGATCGACGCCAAACTCAAGCTGAGTGCTACTCAAGCAAGCGACGCCAGGCCCCGAATCACAGAACATTTTTACAAAGTAGGCAGGGACCCCCTATGGGTGCCCTATGGGTATAGCGATTTGTGTGGCCGTTTGCATGCGTTCTTGCTTTACTGTGTGCTCGCAGTGTGTGAATGCATATGAAAAACACAGACTTAATTGTATTTACTTATTTGCTGTTTACGTATTTATTCTGTTTTCTCTGTCCTTCATTTGTCTTATTTACTTACGTTTACATTTAGAGCATTTGGCAGACGCTTTTGTCCAAAGCGACTTACAAAAAAGTAACACATTTGTCGAAATGCACAGCTCAATTATTTGCACATAGTCTTTGACATGTCTTTTTCCTTATTTTGTAATATATTTTTATAGTGTATTTTATTGTGAATTTGTCTTCTGTATACACCATCAGACAAAGACAAATTCCTTGTATGTGTAAACTTGCTTGGCGATAAACCCGATTCCGATTCTGATTCTGATTATCTTTTCCCACTGTAGTTTACCACGGTTACGCACTCTGCTGCGTTGCTATGACGCCACAGAGGCTGTGAGCCTGGGCGAGCGCTATGGTTACGGCCTGGGACAGAAAGGATACAGCTACACCACGGGGGGAGCAGGGTGAGAAGGGTGTCCATCTATCTGTGGTTCTTGTCACCGCGTCGTGATGCCAGGTCAGGCTCTGAGGGCTCTGAGGGCTCTGAGGGCTCTGTCTGCAGCCTGTCCCAGCTCTTCTAGATGCACGCTCTGGTGGCATATGTGTGAATTGTTGTAGTTTTATTGTTCTTTTGTTTATAGTTTTTCGATCATTTATCGGAGGTGTTCTAGCCTCATAGAAAATGTGTGTGTTTGTTAGTATGTGTATGCTTTCTCATGCGCACACACACACTCCCGTTTTGAGTTTTAATGTTATCAAGGTGTCCCTCTAGGATTCCACTTCCTGTTTGCTCCTACCTCCTAGAGATGTGTGTGTGTGTGTGTGTGTACAGCATGGTGTTGAGCAGAACAGCCGTGGCCAAGATTCTCTCCAGCGGCTGCAGCTGTTACCATGACGATGCCCCCGATGACATGGTGCTGGGGATGTGTCTCAGCACACTGAATGTCCCCATCACACACAGCCCACTGTTTCACCAGGTACACACACACACACACACACGCACACACACACACACACACACACACACACACACACACACACACTGTTTCACCAGGCACACACACACACACACACACACATATTGACATTTTCTGTGGTTTGACTTTGAGGATGGGACATTGTGGAAGTATGTAGAAAGAGAGAGAGAGGGAGCGAGAGACATTGATGCACATTGCCAACTGACATTGTACAAGTTAAGACAATACAACCAAGGAAGCAACAGTTGGAAGTTACCGACCCACAGCGATCCCGGGCTAGGAACACACTGGAGATATTATCTTAGTACTTTATTCACATATTGCAATGCGACTCCACTCTGATTCGTCAAAACACGCCTCTTCCTATTGCACTCAGATTGTTACAGCACCCTTGTCCCCTGCCAACGCATGCTTGTTTAAATCAGAGCCACATTCAGCTGCTGGACGCGCGCCTCAGGGCGTCCGGTAGTCCTCTGAGTGACCACAGGTCCTCGCGTGGTTCTCCATTTAGTTATTTGAGCACCGGGAGGAAGCCGGCCGCTCCAGAGCTCTCCGATCAGATGATTCAGTTAGAGTGAGGCCCGGAGCACGCATGCACGCACATACACTCACTCACTCACGCACGTGTAGGAAACACGTCCGCACACATGCACGCACACACTCACACGCGCATGCATGCACATACACACTCACACACACACACACACAACACACCCATGGGAATGCAGTCATGCACACACACACATGCACACACACACGCACACACACACACACACACACACATATGCACACACATGCACACAGACATGTGTATGTATACACACCACAAACACACACACACACACACACACACTAATGTGTAAAGTGTTGTTGCCCTAGGCCCGTCCAGAGGACTATCCCACAGCTTGGCTCTCGAACCAGCAACCCGTCTCCTTCCACAAACACTGCAACACAGACCCAGTGGCCTCGTTCACACACTGGCTGCAGGACCAACACGCACACACAGAGCTCTAGCAGCACAGTGTGTGAGTGTGTGAGTGTTTGTGTGTGTGTGTGTGTGTGTGTGTGTGTGGGGGGGGCGGGTGTGTGTTTTGGGTTTTTGTTGTAAAACAACTGCACTGCCGTATGTTCCGGTCTAATTGTACAGGATGGATCTCACCGTCTTTTTAGGTTTTAACGTCTAACCAAAACCATACACATCTTCAAACTGCTGCTTGAGGGGAGCTGTTAATGAGGGGAGCTGTTAATGAATAGTCAACAGAATTCGGTGTTCAAACAGAGCTTTAAGTGAGAATACATCTCAGAGGTATGCGTGCCAATTGAACGGGCGGCGTCGGGGAGGGGATAAATCAGAGGTTTGTTCGAGGGAACATTGGAGATTACGTGAAAGAACAAAGGAGGCTAAATGGCCAAGATAGATAAAACCACCAGCTGTGGAGGAAAGCTCCAAGAGACAGCGGAAGACACACAGACGACCTTGAATAGAGCTGAGTGTGCCTGGCCAAGGTGTGTCTAAGGATCTGTCTAACGAAGCAGCAACACCCAACCCACCCAGAACCGTACGATTCCAGGCGTTTGTCGCCAGAGGCTCGTCTCCACCATAGACATACTGTATATACATAGACACCGCACGGGGCTTTGGAACGCACGTCAACATCGCCACCATATTGGAAAGGCCGAGACCAAAGTAAATGGGGGAAATGCATTTTATTCTGGATAAAAAACATATATATATATATATATATATATATATATGTCCATCTGTGGTCTTCACTGGAGACAGCAGCAAAATAACTGGTTGTTTGGTTGGTTTTGTGTCCCAAGTGGATTGTGCTTCTGGTCCTTCCTGTTCTACGTGTATAATAATTAGTGCTTGTCCAATGTTTGTGTTAATGGTTTGCAAAGTTGATTGGAAAATGTGTGTCTGAATGGACTTAATAAAACGGGTGGCCTTCCCTGATACTTGATTGTGCTTCATCAATCAGCGTGTCGAGTGTTCTCTCTACGTCGATGTGTCCCGGATGCTAATTCAATCATTGTCACATTGTTTTTTCCCATGACAACAGAAGTCCTTTCGGCAAATTAGTGTTGAGTGTTATCCTGGCAGCAGGGAAACAGCGTTTCCCTTGTGAGGACAGGGTTCACCAGCCCTACGAGGTCGGCCAGGTTGCGTCTGTGTTACATCCAGCCCTGGAAGCGATCCCAGCCCTGGAGGGAAGAACTCATCGCCCGTCCTGCGATTCATCACTCAGAATCTCGAAAACATTTATTAAATTGTTTCATGGGCCGACTTATATCTCCACTGTGAGAAAAAAACCCAGCTCTTCATCTGGCTCCCGCCTGCCTTTCTAACTCCCTCTCTTGTTCCCCGGCCTTATTTTCTCGTTCGCGCGCAGGCTTCACGTGTCACCGTGACACCCGTTACCGTGGCGACGTGGATACCGCCGCTGTTGCTGTGCTGTGCCCGCGGGTATAAATGTGCAATGGGATATTTTCTCCTCTGAAATATTGCGATATGAATATCGCGGTGGTACGCGGCCGCTTCTGAACCGGGCTACCGCCCAGACGTTGAGCCTTGGTTCCATTAGCCCACCTCGCGCTCGCTCTGCAGTTACAAAAAGTAACACATTGGTCGAAAGAGGGAGACAACAATATTACGTTCACATTTACATTTAGAGCATTTGGCAGACGCTTTTGTCCAAAGCGACTTACAAAAAAGTAACACATTTGTCGCTGACAATATATCGATGAAGGTAGACTGCAATTAGAACAGAACAAGTTACAAGCGTTCCTGGTTGCCAGGTCAATAGAACACGTTTACAAGCTTACAGTTGCTAGGTTGACTCCTTACTGTACAACAGCAGGTAGCCAGGATAAGATGTTACACAATAATGAGACAACGTGGTTTCCGATCGAAGAGGACACGGCTCCGGGCTTTCCATTAAAATACTCGTCCATGCGCAACGTGTACGATTGTAAACTTGCACTTGGAACAGACAAACCCGAAACACATTCGCACACACAAACACACATAATATATGAACAAAACCACGCACTCTAAGCCAATAGACACACACTATTCCATTTCCATCTGAAGATTCATAAGCATCAACGTTAATAAGGTCTTACTCTGCACTCCTACGTTTCAATAATCAGCCGTCCGACAGCTGCTGGCGGGGGATTCGACCGGTCAAACTGGTCTTCTTGTGGTCTGTTTATTGTCATCCTTTCATATTTCATAGCCCACAACACCTGCTTCCCATTTGGACCACTGCAACCGAATCGCAGATGAGAAAGGTTTTAGTCACAGTTTAGAGACAAATTAACCACCGGGCTTGACCATGGCTGTATATCAAACATTGTTAATGCCATGTGACCTTCCACAATGACTCATAGGATAGCTTAGCTCTCAATCACTTTCCAAGCACTGCCTCCCCCTGTTTCTTCATTTTTCTGTGTTTACTAATTATTCAACTCTTGTGTTTTGTTTTATTTTATGCAGAACAGGCTTCACTGTAACTAGGCCAGATCTAACTCTGTGTGCTATGTGAAGCATTTTGGGCAACATGAAAAGCGCTACATAAATACAATTAATTCTATTATTATTATTATTATCTGTGCATAGAATATAATACAATACAACAGACACATTCTCTTCATAATGAATGATTGAGAGAAGCTGTGATTTTAGCGTAGGAGTCTTCTGCTGACGTGTGACGTTACACGCTACGCCACCACCCTTTCTGAGACAGCAGATATGGACAGGGTTGTGTATTTGGCTTGGGCGTTCAGCTCTCAGACCAAAAAGGTTCTGGGTTCAATATCCGAAAAGCGCCTGCCAAATGACGAGGCTAGTTCAACTAAGCTGGATTGTAATTTAAGACGTGTGACCTCCTTGTATTAGCAACACACCTAACAGCTACCATGCTTATCCCCAAGCCAATTTCCTCTCATTTGGCTGTACCGGTCTTGTAATCAAGCACGGATTAAGAATAAAGAATACAGAGCCCCCCCCC
>OMKP01083161.1:0-18025 GCA_900302375.1 Bathygadus melanobranchus | reverse complement strand
GATTACAACAGTGGATTGTTCAGTCATTGCAGACAAAGAAATTTACAATTAACTCTTGGATGTAGCTGTCCACTAATACCCTACAGCAGGGGTGTCCAAACTGCGGCCCGTGGTCCATTTTTAATTGGCCCGCAGTAAATTCTAAAAATATAATGGAATATGGCCCACACATGAAACTTGCACTTGACTGTATTGTACTTCTTAGTAAAACCTATTAATGGAAAGCTATGATGTAGGCAGTTTTTTTCTTTAAGCATATTCAACTATCAAGCATAATTTACCTACATTTGATTGATTTTGCTAACTTTAATACACTAGAGGTGAGGTAATGTACCTCACCTCTAGTGAGTGGCCCAGACCTTCGTACATTTTTCTGAATGTGGCCCTCAGTGAAAAACGTTTGGACACCCCTGCCTTAAAACGTATTGCCTTTTGCTAATTAATGCATAATAATCCTGATATTCATTTGTACAAAGCTTGTACATATATATTAACACTATATTTAAATCAATGCAAATAAAACATTAAAATACATTTGTGTGAAGGTGTTTGCTACAACCCCAAGACTTTTAAAGGTGTGTAAGAATCAGCAATTCCTTCTCAAGTGAACTTCAGCCTGCTCGAGCTTGTGCCTTCAGAGCACTGGAGAGCATGCTCCGTGGGTGGAGACAATAACAGCCATAAAATAATGTTAGTTATCATTATAAATAAACCATCCATCCATCCATCTTCCTCTGCTTATTCCGAGGGGTCGGGTCGCGGGGGCAGCAGCTTAAGCAGGGCAGCCCAGACTTCCCTCTCCCCCGCCACTTCGTCCAGCTCCTCCAGGGGAATCCCGAGGCGTTCCCAGGCCAGCCGAGAGACATAGTCAGATTAAAATAAACATTGTGCAAATTAAAAAGTTGAAACTTTTGTCCCGGTTCCTGAACAATGGTGATTTGGTGAATGGTAATCAGTGCATGAAAGGCAGGCGATCTCACCAGGGCGTCGGCTGTGCAGGAACTCTTCTCTGTTTTGGTTTCATTGAGGTTGTGCAGCGTCCTTCTTCCTCCCTTGTGGGTAAATACTACATTGATTTGTTTTGGTCTACCTAGATCACATTTAGATGTTCCCGTTCTTGGCCCTGTTCTTTGGATGCTTTCATTTTACTTTGACTTATTGTCACATTTGTACATTTGTTTGGAAAAATGGCAGGGAGTATTTGGTCCTTTACTGAATCATGGTCTCGGCGGATTAAAGGGGGGCAGGCTGTCCCGGTACAGAAACGCAGCATCAGCCAGGCGAGTAGGAAGGACGGAGGCCATCACTGTAGATACCTCTGCATCAGGTGATGTCACTGCCTGCACCGCCGATTCAAAGCGCCGAAACCAACTCCTTTAAAACCGGGTGGAAGATCAATTTTCAGGGCACTGGAGACATTATGTGGGACTAAAGGGGCAACACTGGTCCTCGTAACATCCACTGACCTTTGTCAGATGGATGATAGAGCTGGAGGCTGCAGCTCATGCACAGATTCACTTTTCATCATCAGACAGTGGGAGAAAAAGTCTGGTTCAAAAATAACAAAAAGCATGAAAAACACAGTAGGAAAAACACAGCTCATATGCTGCTAGACATAAAAAAAAACAACAACCTAATGTTTAATCTACAGGAACAGGAAGTAACCATGCCCTGCTATTGAGGATCTGTGAAAGGTGTCTATTGTTCTCTCCACTTCATTCACAAGAACCAAACTTCCTTGTTTCTAAAACACATCACTGAACTAACCAATCAGAGGCCAGGAGGACATAGACTATGGTAAATGGTAAAACCACAGAGGTAGATTCATAAGATTACTCTGTTTTAAAGATGCTGATGTAAAATATGCAAATAATAACTGTAAACATAAATATGTAAATAACTAACCATTATATATATATTTAAATAAATTATGTCAAATATATGAATTAACTTAACTTCTAAACCTTACACGGGTAAAAAGAATCCAATCCTGCATAAAAAAAACAGTACAATCTTGTGGCATGTGTGTGGCTAGGTGAGACTGCTTAAACCAGCCACCAACCAAGTCAGGCTGGTTTGGCTGGGTGAGGCTGCACACCTGTGGGCCATTGACTAATCAAGGCCCACAGGTTAAACCAGCCACCACCACACACACACACACACACACACACTCAGGAGAGCGCTAGCATTGTTACCACCTGCTGTCCATTTTCATTATCAACATTTACATTTAGCAGACGCTTTTATCCAAAGCGACTTACAAAAGAAGTAACACATTTGTTGAAACATTTGTCAACCATTTACAATAAACCGGATTCTTCACCACCTTCCTGTGTCCTGCGGTCTATGGGAGCCCTGAAATAAGCCACTTGATGTGGCGTGTGGCACCTGAACAGGGACTTCCATAACGAGAATCAGACGCAGAGACCTCGCAGCACCAGCCCTTCCCTCAAGGCAGCCAGGGTCGTCGGTGGAGCCCAGCAGGACACAGGAAGGTGGCGAATAGTCTGGTTTATTGCAAATGGTTGACAAATGGAATGAACAGAGCAGGTGGTATCTCTGCTAGCATAATAGCACTCTCCTGAGTGTGTGTGGTGGTGGCTGGTTTAACCTGTGGGCCTTGATTAGTCAATGGCCCACAGGTGTGCAGCCTCACCCAGCCAAACCAACCAGCCTGACTCTGGCCAGGTGATTCAAACTTCCATTTGAAATGTATTGCAATCACACTGACACCAGTTTTTTTTTGTTTCTGCATGTGACTATGTCAAGGTTGCAGTTATCTCATGTCAACAAACAGTTGTTAATTCCTGGAATCTACAAAAATACATAGAAAGTCAGGTACATCAAGCGATGACTCCGTGTCTTGACTCGTCAACACTGACGTAGAAGCAACGTTTGTTCTCAGAGATTCTGGAATGCAGTTTCACAACTGGACCCCTCTCTGTTTGGGATCTCATTCCCACAAGCGGTGAATCACAAAGTGAATCATTTGTTGAAATATAGGGAAGACGTTTTCCATTTTATTATTACAGATGATACGAGCCAAGGAATGAAAAGAACCCCGACAGTTGAAGACTAACAGACACTGTGAACCGTAAGCTCCTTTTACACGGCCGTTTTGTTCCGGGAATGTTGACGCTTTATTCCTTTATTGCTTCATTGTAAAAGGAATAAGGTGCCGGATCGGTCGGTCGGTGTGTGTGTGTGTGTGTGTGTGTGTGTGTGTGTGTGCGTGCGCGCACATGCGTGTCTGATTCTGGAATACCGGCATGCTATGTAAAAATACACACCGTTCTGGCCTTACAGCGGACTTTTTGGTTCTGTGTAAAAAGGCAAAAGCCAGCATAATGACAGCTCTTCACGGCAATGTTCTGGGATCTGTAGAAAAGGGGCTACACCTACAACTATAAACATTAAGTTGCATAATAAAATTAAAAATTTGTACTTTACTAATCCTGAGGTAAATAGTTTGTCACAATTGCTCTGCTCAAGATAGAAAAATGATAATAGCAAATAGAAAATATGACCCTGATCCGGTGGTTTTCCCAGGAGAGAACTCACACTCATACTTGGAGTTATTATGAGTCATTGAGTCTTGGGTTACAAGTCTTGTAACCCAGTCTGAGCAGTCTGTGCATCCCCTCGCTCTCTCCTGTAAACACTTAACGCTCTAATGACCAAACCACAGAACGAACGAAGAAAGGAAGCTTTTCTGAGAACCTGAGAGGTTTAATCAGGTGACTTATTTTGTTCATTTCCTCCTCAGCGTCAAATAACTTCAAAAGAACAAAAAGTAAATTAGGCTACAAAATAACATAATACATTTAGTTTTAATACAAATAAATCTGAAAGCACTTCACAGGTAAAAGAAAATACACAATAAAATCGAAAAAGTATAATAGAAAAAGATAAGAGGGGGAATAAAACAAGGGTGGGCCGCTATAAAAAGGTTTTAAAGAAGACTGCGGGCGGTTTTAAGCGCAGGATTCCCCTTTTGTTTAGACACACGCATGAGTTATGGCGCCGTCTGCCTCTCACACTTAAATTGTTTCAGTTACGCACTGAAAGATAACATCGTTTACCAGGAAGACATGAAGTCAATTACCGAGACACGATTGATGTATCACCTTCCCGGAAACGATGAGCACATGATCTTCTTTCAGGGAAATAGCGTTCCTACATCCCCCCCACCAGGCATGTGCAGAGGATGTTCGAGGGGTAGGGGCCCAAATTCATAAAAGGTCCAAAGAATGAAATATATATATATGCCTGGAATGACTTCTACGACACTGTTAAAGGGATATTAAAATCATTAAAACAAAAACATTAAAACAAAGGCATGACCGAGGTTGTTTCAAACACTGCTGCATGAGGTTAATTAATATGTGCAAAGACATGTAGAAAGAACTGGATTTCAGGAAATTCTCCTCACATGTTAACCTGCCTACAAATTCAAGCACAGCAGAACACTACGCTAAAATAACAGCTTCCTCAACAGCTCTAGCGCAGAGGGAAATGTGCATTTGCATTCCCCAGCCAGGTGTAAACAGGCGTATATTTATAGATTTAGAGTTTCTTCCTGGTTTAGTGTGCAGAAAATGCACACCTGGCTTCCCAGAAAAGGTACATCAATCAAAAAACGTATATAGCAGAAGCTGTCAAACAAGTTCCTCCAGAACATCAGTCTGTCCAGTGAGCTTGTGAATGTGTTATGTGGAGAATTTAGCGTACACACGTATAACCTGCATGTATGTGTTTGTGAATGTTGGAGAGACCTAATTGAGAATGGAGCATTAGATGCATTCTCAGACAGATAGATACAAGGTTAATACTATCTATCTATGATAAAAAAAAAGGTGTCAGAACACACATTTCTGCGAATTGGGCTGCATAGACACAGACCGGTCAGAGTGTCCATGCTGGTGCACCACCGAATGCGCCTACAATGGGCAGTATTCCCTGATGGCAGTGGCCTCTTTCAGCAGGATAATGTGCCCTGCCCAAGGGCGTAGGTTTGGTGTCAACATTGGTGGGGACACCCCCCCACAATTACTTCACTCCAAAGATAATGCAAACAAGTTCGCTCAAATATTGGCAGGGACATTTCCCTACCGTCCATATGCAAACCTACACCCATGGCCCTGCAACACTGCAGAAATTGTTCAGGAATTGTTTGTGGAACATGAGAGAGTTAGAGATAGATAGATAGATATAATTTAGATATAGAATCTATCCTTTGGCATATACAACCCATACACATAGATATTTTAAATTATATACATTTTATTTAGATTACTTTTTTACATATGGTGACAATAAATAACCTTTTTAGTTATTTTGATTGGTTGATTCCTTGGTCCTCCATGAGACGGACAACCTTGGCAGACTTCAGTGGTGTGTGGTAAGGCGCACATTTGGGATGTAGTTTGGTACCTTGGAAGGGCTTTCTGGCGAAGGGACATCTGGTCCAGCACTGAGAGCCCGTGGAGAACTGAGGTCAACACAGAAGGAGAGTAGTAGTTGAAGCTAGTGTAGTATAGGTCAATTGTGTGATATTTAATTCATGTCTCTAAATGCATCATCTCAGGTTAAATGGATGAACTGTAATAGTGTGTGTAACTGTTGATGGTTCCTTTCTGATGTACGTGTGACATTTGAAGCGGATTAGCGCTGTAGAGCGGAACGTGCTGCTGCCCGACGGATTCGCTCGGAAGCCCCGTCTCCTGGGCTGGTATACACCATTAGACACACAGGACTCGTACCGTCTCCTGGACAGGTATACGCCGCTACACCAGTTCCAGGTCCGATGACACTGCAGTGACATGCGGTGACCCACAGGGCTCAGTGCTTGGGCCCATCCTGTTTCCAATCTACTTACTCACACTTGGACAGACAACACATCAACTTCCAGTGCTATCCCTCAACCTGCCCGGATGAACAACTTGATCCAGTTCAACAGCAGCGAGACGGAGGCAATCCTGATCGGCACCGCCAAACAACGCTGGCAGCATTGGTCCCTCCCTCGATGGCTGACTCCCTCCCCTCTCCTCTGTTGTCACCAACCTTGGTGTTAAGTTAGACTCCACACTCTCAAGCCCATATCAAACAAATCCTTTTCCCACAAAATATAGCCAGACTGAAGCAATCACTTTCAAAAGACACAAAAAAACGGGTCCATGCACTGATCTTCTCCAAGATTATGATAATGCCATTATCTCCGGTATTCCAGTGAAATCACAACAACATCATCATTAGCATTATCATTATCATTATCATTACAAGTGGGTCGCAAGGGCATTTTGAGTGGGTTGCAGAGCATATGCCAAACCTTAATCTACAGAAAGAAACCCATGAATTAACTAATGTTTCAATGGTTTAATATTACATTGAGTTTAGCCCCGACTGTTGCTGCTCCATGTTTTAACAGCACACGAAGGCATTGTCGATAACAATATTTATTTACCAATATCGCAGTAATCATTTTTGGGTTGTGACTTATTACACATGTGGGCCCTGAGGCTAGACAAGTTGACGTCTAATTCCAGAACGCCGGCATGCAATGTGAAAGTACACATGGGGGCAGCATTACACTGGCTTTGTTTGGTTCTGTGTAAAAAAAAATGAAAATCCAGCATGATTGATCTTCTTTACGTCAATTTCACAGGATCTCTGTATAAAAAGGGGCTTGTGTCTGACCGTTGACATTGAATTCAATCAAACTAGCTAGAAACATGTCTGGCACCGTATTTGAGTGTCACGTGAATGGGATCAAAACAATGGCAGAGGGGTTTTTAGACTCACCTTGACGCAGAGCTGAGGGTCGGGGTCCACATTAGAGAATGTTACCTGAAAAATAACAGCCAATGAAGTTACGAAAAACAAACACACCGGCTAAAGATGAGAAAACTAAACACGACAAACAGTGAGGGCTTAACACAGAAGATGAAAAGAAAGAAATCTGAAACTTGTAGCAACACGTTTGATTCGGACCTGTGGCCCTACGCTCCAAGTTTGTCATTCCCCCCTTCTCCAACCCACTTTACTCCTTCCCTCTACTGTCCTGTCCAATATCAATCTTTCAAACTTGATTTGTACTTTTTGTGCAAAATAGCAATAATAGAGCTTAACAAGGGAAGCAACAGAACAACACCAAGAAATAAAATTTGAATGAACATATACAAAAATCATACCCAGAGATACATTTGAGAGGTAGAGTGAAACAAGACGATTACACATGACTTGAATTCGAAGAAAGCAAAACTAAAATGTTATGTTTTAAAGATATTTTCCCAGATTGTGATGGCCTCAATTCCTCTGTCAACCAGTTACAGAGGCGAGGACCGTAGACACTAAACGCGGCCCCTTGGTCCTCACTTTAGAAGCTCTTAATAAGACGGTGCCAGAGCACCTGAGAGATCTGGAAGGAGGCCATCTCCATTTTTTAGGTTGTTTAAATGGAATGCTGACCTTGCTGCTACGTGTGGCCTGGGATGCACCGGGCAGGTCGTCACATTCCCCATCATCTCCCATCCGACACAGCGACACCACCACGTCGACGGGACATGCCGGTTGCCATGACAACTCCTCTTCCAGTGAGTCGAAGTTGACCCCGAACCACAACTCGGCCAGACCTAGTGCCGGAAAGAAAAAACAACAACATACAATCAGTATACAGCTTGTTCTTCTTGAATCCTACGATCTGAACTCAACCTTGGCCATCCACAGTTCTTTGCATAGACAAGAGCTCGCATTTTAAAGACGTTGAAAGGACAATCATTACAAATGTTGAACAAAAACATAACCGAAGGTCATTGCTGTACGACTACAGTATTACTTTAAAGTATAAAGTAATACTGACGGTCTTTGAAGGGGCAGACTCGAACTCTGGGAGCGTCCATCATAGTCGACCATCCCTGTTGGACAGAGAGCAACGAACGGTCAGACGTGGAAGTCAGTTGGAAGAACGAAGGGGGGCGTGGGGGTTTGGTGAGTGCAGTGGGGGCACAGGTGGTTTAGTGTTGTCTACGAGAGATAGAAGGGAGGAGTCTTCTAGTCACCTCATGTCTTCTAGTCGGCTCTGGGGACCCGACTAGAAGACGTTAAGAGTTAGCTGCAGGAGTCTTCTCTTTAACAACACAACAATTTGTTTAACTCCCAGTCGAAAGGTTCTGGGTTCCAACCTCTTTGAGCAAGATACCCTAATCCCTAACTGCTCATTAATGACATTTTTCAGAATTTACGTTAAGTCGCATTGGATAAATCCTATCCTCAAATACTCAAATGTGGTGTTTAGCATTGAGTGCATCATTTGTCTCATCTAAAAAATAAACTGTTGGCTTTCAGGGAAAACAGTGGTTGAGTCGGGGAGGGGGGGATCTAGAAGCCTGAGGGTGAATAAAGAGAGCATCACCTCAATGCAGAGACAAGGCAGTGGTCTGGAGAAAGATAGAGAAACATTCTTCACCACCTCCTCCTTCTTTATCTGGAAGGAGAGAAAGGGTTACAAATCGTAGCATTTTTCGTACAAAACAACTAACATTCTGAACAAGGGAAACTAGCTGAAACAAAACTAAATAAAGCTTTATAGTTTAAGACTTAAGAAATGTTGAATAGCTGAACTCAAGTGAACACATTTAAAGAGAAACTTTAAAGTCTGAATGGAGTTACAGTATAAACATACAAACCAGTGAGTTAAACACGGTTATACAGTTTGAACCAAGGCCTAGTAGTATGATGAAGTATTAGTATGATAAGTACTAGTATAAGCATGATAATAGAAGTAGTATTAGTATAAGTAGCAGTATTAGAAGTAGAATGGTCATCTACACACGCATCTTTGAATGGGCCAATATACCAAGTCTTTGTTCTTTCATTAAAAAGCTAAATATCAGGCCCATTTCCAAACTTTGTAAAATATGAATACAGTAAATGGATAGGCCTACATACAACAATTAACTAATACATTTTATTATAAAAACATCTTATATACACACACACACAATACAGACTGTAGGAGCCACATTTGAATATATACAGTGTGTTTAGTATTTGTCTGTTCCCAACATTAATGTGACCTTTCCTATGATGAACCTTGCGTGCTGATTGAACATAAACTGAATGACACGTCACTTTAACAAATAAGAATGAATCAGTAGGATAAGTGCTCCTGTTTACTGGAACCAAGCCATGAGTCAGGCCAACAAACAACAACCAGTAATACACACCCAACTAAATGGTAAATGGTAACTGCATTTATATAGCGCTTTTATCCAAAGCGCTTTACATTTGCCTCACATTCACCCATTCATACACCGACGGCGGTGTCAACCATGCAAGGTAACAACCAGCTCGTCAGGAGCAGTTAGGGTTAGGTGTCTTGCTCAGGGACACCTCGACAATTAGCTAGGCGGAGCTGGGGATCGAGCTAGCGACCTTCTGGTTGCCAGACAACCACTCTACCCCCTGAGCTACTGTCGCCCGTTGTAATCAAATGTAATAGTTTAACAGACACAGACAGACAGACAGACGGGAGGTTCAGCTATGTTACAGTATCTGGAGCCTGACAATATAGAGAGACTCAAGTAGTTTAAGTCTTACAGAAATTAACAGACTGTGCTTGCACACAGTCTCCACATTGAATTCCTTTATACATTTTAAGTAGACTTTTAAAGATTTGAATGAATGAATTGAATGAAGAATAAAGAAAGAACAATCACAACTCTTCTCTGTCCTTACACCACAGCGGTGGAATGACCTCCCACCAGAGGTCAGGACAGCAGAATCACTAATCAGCTTCCGCAAGAGACTCAAGACCCACCTATTCAGAGTTCACCTGGACTCTGAATAGCTTCACCTCCTACCCACCTTCTCGCTAAGTCTTCTCGCTAGCTGCCCAATGAGATGGCTAGTTGTATTAACACATAATATACATATATTACATGTTTGATTACACATCCGACATTACACACGTGAGAGGCAACAGAACACGCTACGCGCAGGTTACCAATACACCTTTTTTTTATGAAGTTGGGAGCGTTGCTATGGAGTCCTACCAGTGCGTCGGCTCCGGTACCGGAGCAGACAAATCCCTGAAGGCAGAGCCTGAGGCGGTAGTCCCAGCCCTCCAACATGTCCGACACTTCCACGGTCAGCCCGCGTCCCTCAGGCTGAAGCTCATAGTGGAGGCTACCAGCTAGGGGGGAGAGAGACAGAGAGAAACAGACAAAAGGAGAAAGACATAAAAAGACAGACATTAAACTTGGTACATCAGAGTATAGTGCAAGGACAATAAGCTACAGTATACTCCAGGATATCTATTCAGGCGACAGTGCGATATGTATGTGGTGTGTATTTAGGCTCTGAACCGTACAACTTACTGATGCATTGCGGGACGTGACTTCGGAGATCGCCGCTGCTGCATTCTGGGAACACACATCCAATAGTTACCATGGCAACCGGTCCAGCGGTGTGATGTTTGTAGTGGATGATGGTGGTGTTGTGTGATTAAGCGCATGTGCATTAGAGAGTGTGTGCGTATGTATGGTGTCGTGTTGTCACTATGGCTTCGTGCATGCATGCTTATGTGTCCGTGTTTGTGTGTGTGCGTGTTGTTATGCATGCTTGTGTGTCCGTGTTTGTGTATATGTGTGCGTGTTGTTATGCATGCTTGTGTGTGCGTGTTTTTATGCATGTGTATGTGTACGTGTTTTTATGCATGCCTCTGTGTGGTGTTTTTATGCACGCTTGTGTGTCCGTGTTTGTGTGTGTGTGTGCGTGTTTTTATGCATGTTCGTGTGTATGTGTGTGCATGTTTTTATGCATGCTTGTGTGTGCATGTTTTTATGCATGCTTGTGTGTGCGTGTTTTTATGCATGCTTGTGTGTGCGTGTTTTTATGCATGTTTGTGTATGTGTGCGTGTTTTTATGCATGCTTGTGTGTGCGTGTTTTATGCATGCTTGTGTGTGCGTGTTTTATGCATGCTTGTGTGTGCGTGTTTTATGCATGCTTGTGTGTGCGTGTTTTATGCATGCATTTACCATGAATGGGTTGGTAGGCCAATTATACACTTACAGGGAGCGGTATAGCCCTACCAGAGAGCACTAATCAACGTGAAAATGCCTCTTCCCAAAAAGAAGCATGCCATACAGAATGAATTGTAACAAATTGCCACTGATTCCTCACGACAATCACGATCATATGATGTATAATCAATCGGTGTGCTTGGGTGTGAGCTCCTCACCTGGTCCTTGGAAGGCTCTGGTCCAACTCACACCACAGAGCCCTGGCAGCGTTTGAACCTTCACCCTGCCCTCCTGGCCCGGTGAGATCTCTAGACACTCACTCTCCACCTCCACCTGGAGCCCAAAGAAACACAAATGTAACATCACGTTTAATTCATTATGCATTCCATTCAGAGTCAAACAAGAAGAGCTTTGTGACGTTAACACCTTTGTTATTGCTGGAAGTCATCTCTCGTCTTTTCATTCACTATTCAGCAGGGAAGCCCAGTTACGCATGGAATATCTGTCATGAGTCATGCTTGCTTTCATTTAGCTCACCAAAAACACAACAGTGCTGTGGAATCTGTGTGGGTGGTTGAATTTACGTATCAAGGAGCGGTCTGCCCGAATGGAAACTACCTCATACTTTACTATGCTTCTAAAATATTTCACTTTCACATAGACAATGTTACAAGGTTATAACAAGGTGAAGATGTTAGACGGTTAAAACGAGGTGAGGATGTTATAGGTGTTTAGGTGCGCATTATTTTCCAAAAACAGGAAATCCCTTACATAGGTAAGGGGGTTTAATGTTATGAGGCGATGCTTAGGTGGTGTAACGTTAAGAAGTGATAACGAGGTGGTGGTTAGGTGGTGTAATGTTATAACGAGGCCATAGAGCAGAACTCTACCAGAGATCCTTTCATCCTTTGCCGTGAGTTCCTGGAGAAACTGACTTGCTTGCATCTCTGCATCATGCCGGGGGTCAGGACGCAGATGGACAGTCCGTGCACCATCTCTAAACACACACGGATATATTTCACACATTTGGCACATTCATCTTAAAATTCACTTCCCCACCATCAAGTACATGCAAAAGAAAATGTCCCAAGATGTCGCTTCCCTTACTTCGACTACAGCCTGATTCTGGTTCAACTGTTCTCGATATTATGATGTACATACTGTATAATTTATATAATCTGCCGCTATACTTGAAACTGTTTTATGTTTACCTTTGATATTTTACATTTTCATATTGTGTGCTAGGCCTGTACGTTTTTGTTCTCTATAGTTATTGAAATTGTTATGTTCATTTTGCACTGAAGTGCTCTAAAGTACTTTTCATTTGTCAAGTATTTAATTCACACGGGAGTATAGAAAATTAGGCTTGTCCGTGAGTTTATTTCATATAGACTATTATCAAAAAACATGCTATATCATAATGTATATCATTAGAGATATTAAATCACCTATCTTGGGATAGAAGATGTTGGCCATATCGCCCAGTGCATTATAACAACTACACAGCAAATACGGCAGAGAAAGTGACCTTTTTTCACTTTTACAAAATGTCCGCTTCCCCAGCAAGTGTGCATTAGTAGATCACCAAACGAGAGCGTGTACATTACTTGTGGATGTATTATAGGATTTCCTGCCTAGTCGGTTGACCACGATGGCGAAAAATTGCCTAAGTGAGAGTAGGGGCTTGAGATCGTACCGCTGAGGAGCAGGACAGCCGACACCCTGAGGTGCAGGGAGCACCTCTGCCTCCCCTGGCATTGCAGGGCCGTGGAGAGACTGACGTTCTGGATGGTCGACGAACCATTCACACCCTCGGGAGGACTCAGACACGGATAAAAGCGATCTGCAGCCGACGGTCACAAACAACACCGCTCAATACACACATGTAAACACAGGCAGTGCAATGACCCAGGTCGTAACGACATTAAAACAATGCACAAATAAAATAGGTCAATTCATTATGAATAATAAAAACCTATTCATACGTAACAAAATAAGTTAATTTAGTTGTGTATACCTTCCCCGCACCACTCTGCAGCAGTATATTGTGGTGCTGTGCCACCCCTAACTATTATGAGCACACACCTACTGCATGTGTGGATTATAAGGTGGAAGGGAAAGAGACAACTGAACAGGTGATGAAAATGGATATTAATGCTGGGCGCCATTTTGATTGACCGTTCCATTTGAATCAATCAAAAACCAGGATATTTCCTGCCCCTAGGGCACGTTTCAATAAGGAAGACTCCCATTTGTGTTTTGCACCAGATGAAGACATCTGGTGACGTCTGGTGCGTGTGTTGGTCACACGTCACCAACACAAACATGCACATTCAAACAATAGAAACATCATAGACACGTTCATGACATTTAATAGCTAGACTGGATGTGTATGGCAGATATCCGTAATTCAATTCCGCAATGATAGCCACAAGGACATTCTTCCTAAGTCCACGATTGTCATTTCAGACACCACACCATTGTTCTTGCTAGGAGACATGACATCACTATCGCCCTTCATGTGTATTGCCCTTTAAATTTTAATACAATTACTAATAACTACAACCTATTTGTTACCAATCATAACTGAAGCGAGACATTTTAGAAGAATTGCATTAAATTACTGTCAACAGATATCCACATTACATTTGTGGATATCTGCTGTTTCTCTGTCATAATTCTCATTGTAGATATCAACTGAATTTTTCATAATCTCAATTGATATCCATAATGACATTTTTCATTTGGGATATCTGAAATTAAAATGATGACAAGTAACAATTGGATTGTAGATATCTGAAATGGGAGTTTTAGTAAGAATTATACTGCAGATATCTAGAATGTCCATTCTGGATATCAAAATGTAATTGATATCTGAAATTGAAAGCCCAATACACATGGAGGTCAAAACTGAGTAATTTGTCCTAGGAAGAACGATGTTGTGGATATCTGAAATGACAATTGTGGATAGGAAGAATGTCATTGTGGATACCTATCTTTTTGACGAGGAAGGGTTGAATTACAGATATCTTCAATATATATATATACATTCTATCTATTAAATGTTAAAACGACCACTTATGCTTTTTAGGTATTTACGTTTTGTTTTGACTAATTCAATACATTTTTGCATTTACATCGCACTTTTATCCAAAGTGCTTCACATTGCCTCACATTCACCCATTCATACACACATTCATACACTGACGGAGGTGTCAACCATGCAAGGCAACAGCCAGCTCGTCGGGAGCAGTTAGGGTTGGGTGTCTTGCTCAGGGACACCTCAACAATTAGCTACGTGTAGCCGGGGATCGAACCAGCAACCTTCTGGTTGCCAGACAACTCCTTTGCCTCCTGAGCTACTGCCGCCCTAATTAACTAATTCAATACAACCTGCCCACTTACGTCACGGCAATAACATCATACTTACTGAGTTGCTTTTCTTTGCACTGGAGACCCTACAGGGAAGTAAAGAAAAAGAAAAACCAAAACATGAAGTAGGCCTCCGTGTATGCTATTCACTGCAATACCCTTTGCTCTCTATATGCAAGTCACCCCATTGCGGTCATTCCATTCTATTGACGTGAACGCATACGTTGCCTGAGTTGATAAGGCAATAGGTCGAGCCCAGGGAATTTCCATGTCTGTACTACAATCAATCACTTGAATGTATGAATATGTAATGACACGACATTTTCAAATGTTTATCAGTGGACGTCGGTTGAACATGTGGATTGAATTAGTACGAGTCGTGACTAAATAAAATGGTAAATGGACTATATGCGAGCGTTTGTAGACGAGGAGCGCAAATCTGTTGATCTTATCTCTTCAAGTCAAGTTTGTTTGTAAATAGATTAAGGCCCAAACGACGTCATAGAAGAACAGATTAAGATTGTTGTTAAAGGAAACATGAGAGACACATGAAACGAACCTTGATGGCACCCGCAGTAGCCGATTAGACTACAATAACCTACCCATCAGTTAAGACTATTTTATAAGATAACGCACGGAGATAAGTTGATTCTGACCAGAACTGGGCATGTTTGATGGACGTACATGGATGGATACAAGACCCTTTCAGACCCGTGACATTGTTCAAAAAGTCACGTTTTAGTTCATTTCTTCACGTAAACGAGTTAATGTCATAAAAATATATTGTTTATTTTATGTCTGAGACATTCGCTTTTCTTTTTACATTCTTTTTTATTTTACAAACTAGACATAGTTTTTAAAATAAGCGGTCCAAAGCACAACGGGCTGCTGTCTGACAGGAGTTATTATTACAGTGGAGTTATAATTTGACCGCTACACAGGTAAGGTCTCCCTAGTCTGAAGTCCTCCGCCACGGAACTTAATTTACGTCGCACTCACTTTCTTTCCAAGCGGCGCTTAGGAGCGCTTCTAAGGAGTTTCCGTCAGGTTATTCGCTTCAATATTCACCTCGTTTGTTGACGTCTTTCCAAGACTATTGTGATGGTCGACGTCAACTCTGATTAGAGATCACCTACTGTCGTAAAACGTATTCTCCACCTGGTGTCGTGAAACTATCCGATCCGATCCGCGCATTCTAATTATCATTATTTCAATTAATGACACAATACGAATTTACGGAATTGCAATTGTTTATGTTTATGTATGTCCATGTAGTTTAGAGGTAGTAGATAGTTTTAGTATGCTCGTTTCCTCATTTATTCACGTCAACTAGTTATTAATTTAAAATATATATATTTTTGAGAGTTGAAAATAATGTATGTGACTCAACCATTTCATTGAAATTTCAGTTTACATTCAAATATGAATTCTCCAATTGAATGAGGTGGTGGAGTCTGGCTTACCTTGGAACAGCGGATGCCCAGGGCAGATCCTTGAGGTGCTTGGGCAGCGTGGAGCAGCTCTGAGCAGAGGGTTAGGACTAACAGGCCAGTGAGGAATGCCATCTTCCCGCCACTCAGCTAATGATGTTTCTCCTTCCTGACTGCAGCTTAATACCAACCTGAGAGACATGCCTCACTGGGATGGTAGGAGGAGTAGCCATAGTAATAGGAACTATGATGAGCAAGTACTAGTAAGCCTAATGGTAGTATACAGATAAACCACAGCGATACTATGATAACTGAGTACTCCTAATACTAGTCATGTGATGACAGGAAGAGTGCTATAATACTGGTCTAGAGTAACTAGGTTAGTATTATTAATACTAGACACTGACAGGAAGAGAGAATGCTATACTAGCCTAATACTAGTTACTAATGATGAGTGGTTTAAACAAACAGGAGGAGCATTAGCAGTACTAATACTAGTCTAGAGGTTGGTATTACTTGCCCTAAAAGAGTGGGGTTGTGTGTGTGTGTGTATCTTCCTTAACAAAGCTTGCTGCCAAATATATCCAAGAAATATACATGAGCCACACATGAGATAAGTTGACATGATTGGAAAAATATCAAAATCCTTGTTCTTGGAATCAGTACAAAAACAGAGATAATGGGCAACAAGTCATGACTCCTAGGCATTCCATGTCTTGATTCATCGCAAACACTGACGAAGGGATTTCACTCCCACAAGCAGTGAATCACATGGTAAACCGTTAACTATAGGGAAGACACCAAATTGAAACACACCGTGTGATGTGTGTGTGTGTGGTTGGTGGCTGGTTTAAGCAGCCTCACCTGGGCCTGAGTCAGGCTGATACGAGTCTGAGGCTGGTTGAGGCTGCACACCTGTGGTGCATCGGCTAATCAATGGCCCGCAGGATAAACCAGCCGTCGCCACACACACTCAGGGAGAGTGCTGACATAGCACAATAAACCGGCTTACTCATCAGCTCCTTGTGTTGGGAGGACCTGCAGAAGCCACTTAAGTGGCGTGGAGCAGGGTCAATTGCTACATGAACATTTTTGGCAAAAACGAAATGAAAAATGAAAATAGAAATCCCAGATCTCCCACCTGTATTTATGCAAGAATGGAAAATTCCAATACAAATGAATCATATGGCAGGGGAACTGTGGACGTCACATGGCAGTGATTAATAACCAGGGCTGTACTTTCAGATCATCCCAAGAAGTGACGTGAAACACCACATTCACCCCACCCGCCCCCAAAACTATTTTGGGCTGTAGGGCCTGAATGCATGAAAGGATAACGCAATTGAGTGACTCATGTTTTTGGATTACAAACAGACGCCCAGAAAAACCTAAACTGGCAAGGTTCCACAGGGAGGAGCAGCGGCTCCACCTTGAGCGCACTTGTAACTCTGACCTGCCAGACGCTGCCTGAAGATGGCGGCCGATCTCAAGCGCCTGTTTACCCTCACTTGTGAATGAGATCCTGATGGAACAGTGTGTTGCACTGAACAACGAAGAAAAACACAACACAAGAAGATGACTTCCTAACCCACTTCACCAAGAAAGTGAAGGACATTACATCCTCTTTTTCCCCTCCGACCATCATTCCTCCCCCAACACCCACCTCTGCTGGCCTTACCTGCTTTACCCCTCTCCTCTGATGATGTCCACAGCCTATCAATCAAATCACAGGACATTGGTCCTTTATTTGCCACACAGTAATACACACTTCAATACACGCTGTGAGCGGCGACACATACACACACATGCATTTAGTTAAGTCCAACCACCCCACCACCTGCCCCCTTGACCCGATCCTCACCCCCCCTTCTCCAAGGCATCTCAAATGACATCCTGCCGTTCCTTACCACCATGATCAACTCCTCCCTCAAATCAGGCCTGGTTCCGACCCCCTTCAAGACAGCCAGAATCAAGCCCCTCCTTAAAAAAACCACCGCTGACGCGGCCAAGATCCGGAACTACAGACCAGTATCTCTTCTTTCATTTCTATCAAAAACACTAGAACGCGCCGTCTCAAACCAACTGTCCTCCTACCTCTCCAAAAACAATCTGCTCGACCCCCACCAGTCAGGCTTCAAGGCCGCACACTCCACTGAGACGGCCCAACTATCGGTGACAGAGTCCCTCCATGCCGCCAGAGC
>OMKP01083160.1:0-12349 GCA_900302375.1 Bathygadus melanobranchus | reverse complement strand
TGGCCAAAAATTCCTCCGTGATCTCAAAATAATCATTAATCACTCCGATCAAAATTAAGAGCTGCGCAGTGTTTTATGTCGTTACTTTTCGGCTCTAGCAACGGTCGGTAGTGTTGTGGAGTGCGCCATCTAGTGGAATCAACTGAAACGCAGGGTATTGCAGAAAAAAGACTAAATGAATGCGGTCTTTAGGACAATTTTGTAAATCCTAGACGGGCCGGATTAAACAGCCCAAGGGGCCGTATGTGGCCCGCGGGCCGTAGTTTGCCCACCACTGAGCTATATTAATGGAAGCACAGCCAGACAGTTGGTAGGTCTAATTAGTCTTGTGTCTATCAGCATGGAGGTATCACACACATAAATGGTAAATTAATTATTTGTATAGCGCTTTACATTGCCTCACAGTCACCCATTCATACACCGACGGTGGTGTCAACCATGCAAGGCAACAACCAGCTCGTCAGGAGCAGTTAGGGTTAGGTGTCTTGCTCAGGGACACCTCGACACTTAGCTAGGGGGAGCCAGGGATCGAACCAACAACCTTCCGGTTACCAGACAACCGTACCAAAAACCTCCTGAGCTAGTGCTGCCCTACAAATGCCGTCAGAAAGGACCTGAGTAGGCCTAGTCGAGGCTGGAACCCAGGTCCCATGGCATGGCAGCTCTACTCTCCACCATGGCACCACTTGTCAAAGATCCATTGGCTACGTCATCACGCTGAGAGGATTGCACTGCTCAACAAGGGATTACACCACAAAACCAACTGCTTAACCAGTTTGATTAGAGCGGGAAAATGCATTCATGATGATGGCATATTGGATCGCAATCATTTGTGGTACTGAACCCAATCACATACATTCCAGGAGAATTCATGAATATTTGATGAATAACAGGGAAATATAATATTGATATACATTGGCTAGTGGTTCCGAATGCATCACATATACAAATGCAACATTTCTTTCGCTCAGCATTGCACTGTCTAACCCTAGCCAAAGGTGGCAAGCCCCAGGAATCAATCATCTTGCCAAAGACAGCATCCAATGCATTTACTGACGAAGAGCTGTACGCCTCTAGAATGAAACCTTGAGTCCAAAACACCTCAGGGATGTGTTGTGGCTGTGTTCAGCATATTTGAATGAACAAGCAAGTGGGGCGGCAGTAGCTCAGGAGGTAGAGCGGTTGTCTGGCAACCGGAAGGTTGCTGGTTCAATCCCCGGCTCTGCCTAGCTAATTGTCGAGGTGTCCCTGAGCAAGACACCCAACCCTAACTGCTCCCGACGAGCTGGCTGTTGCCTTGCATGGTTGACACCACCGTCGGTGGATGAATGGGTGAATGTGAGGCAATGTGAAGCGCTTTGGATAAAAGCGCTATATAAATGCAATCCATTTACAAGCATCATGGACTGTGAATGACGAGATTCCAGATTTTGCAGGTCAACATATTGTGATGTGATGATGTAAGTTTGCACTCACATTCAAAGACCATCTGTGTTGAATTACAAGGGAGACACGTATGCGATGCAGGTAAATAACTCAGTGCAGGTCAAGTTCTGTGTTTCATTTTCACCACAGCCGACCTCCTTTTGTTATTTAAATGTACGAACACCCTCTTCTTCTTTCTGTTGTCAGTATTTCATCCCACACCATCTAGGGTCACATGTTCCTTCAGAGTAGACTGTCAAAGACATCTGGTTGGAATATACAAGGGTTTTCTTAATCGTCCCTAACTTTCACAACACTTGCGTTTGATGTCAGAAAATGTCAAAACCACAGCAAAATAATCATACTTGTTCTGCTTAGAGCCTATTAGAGCTGTCATTATAATGAGGCCAGGTTCAGAATCACATGCAATGCAAAGTGACAGAGCTGTGACAAAGCGATGCATGGCCCTATAACATTTGGCCCGTGGAGCACTCTCTCCATCGTCCGTCTTCTTATCTGTGAATCTCAGAGAGAGAGAGAGAGAGAGAGAGATAACATTGTAGGCAGTCTATATGCTCTGACTAAGTATGTGGAGATAACCCTAACCCTCTTCCTCAACAACTTTTTAATATATTTTTCTTGGAATTTTCAATAATACAGGACAGAAAAAGACAATGCCTTTTAATGAGTACAACCACTTGTGCATTAGTCCTCAAGTGAAGCGGTTGTACAATTATAGCATTTTATTATTATTGTCCAGGGATTATAAATCGCCCATCTTCATGTCTAGTCTGGAGCAAGATATTTTCTCTGGATTCAGAGAATTCATGAATATTTACACTTTGATTTGGCGGTTCCCTGTACTAATTCCACTTAAAAATACCTGGAAAGAAATACAGTCAATATATAGCTGAAATGCCCCTCAATGTACCCAGATGTCATATCAGTGAAATCATTAACCAAGCTGTACTTTGATTCCTACTCTTTCTATTACTACTTCACTATTCCCTGGGTTTGTTATGTTCCTACAAAAGCAGTAGCTCATGTGTGGCTACCTTATAGATAGTGGTAAGATATCAGTATGTATATTATTAGCTTATAAGTCGGAGGGAGATTTAGCAATAGTATAACGACACTGATATCACATGGTATCTCTGTGTCGTCAGCGATCAAGAGTCTTTGTAGTTGCCAGTTAGAAAAACAAAAACAAAAACAAAATGTCTGAGTTTGGATGGTAAGCATCCAGCTTCACTCCGGTACAAATCCCAAGTACTCCCAAGAAACATCACTGCAAGTCCACTAAATGTATAGCTAATGTATAGCTACAGCTTGCAAAACGAATGAATTACTCCACCACGAAAGCTTCATCACTCAACGTGACTGAGTCTGTCTGAGTCTAACTCACTACAGTCGACCATGAAATGTGCAGGTTGTGCAACGAACTGACACCCACTGGAATCAAATGGAAGGGGGGAGGGAGAGGGCGACATCTAGTGGCTGAATGTTGTCAATGTTATAAATGCAATCAATTGCACCTTTAACAAAAGCAATAGCATTCGTATTCCCTGAACCATTTCCTGAGTCATGATGATTTGAGTGGTGACCTATTTGGTTTATTTCTTCTTTCTAAAAAAACCCCCAGAATAACATAAAACCTAATGAATAAAACAGCAGTGAATTTCAGAGTGGTGGTCAAAAAATTCAGACAGTCCGACATTTCTGGCAGCCTGTCGCCAGCAGGAGCTGTCCCCAGAAATGTCCCCATTTAAAAAATTATATATATTGAAATATATTTAAATGAAAAGGGTTCTAGCTTGCTCATAAAGATTCGTTTCGACACAGTCGGTAGGTGTAATTCGTCTCGTGTCTATCTAATAGACTGTGATGCGACCTTGTTATGCGGGGGTCTATCTATCAACTAACAATACAGAACCATATTGGAGTAGCCTACTTTGGCTTGATTTGGGTGGTTTACCAAAGCTTCAAACACATCATAATAAACCATTGGGCATGTAGGCCTACTGCCCAATCTCTTACTATCGTACTACATTTACCTTTACATGTATGATAAGAAATGGCTAAATGTAATATGTCCCCTTTTTTCATTTCAGAAATCAGATATTTTGTTGGTTTTCAGTTCAGAAATGTGGTCACGGGCTTAATCTGAAGGATTCTGAAGGATGCACGCGTGAGCTTGTGCTTTCAACTGAGCTTGAACACTGTCGAGTGTGTGCGTGTACATGTGTGGAGCGTGACGTGTGTGGAGCCATGACGGTGGGCTGGCAGGATGGGAGGAACGCTGGTGCCCACGGGTTAAGAACTAAAGCCGCTTGGCCCAGATGAAAATGGCTCTCACAGGCTCTCTGCCAATCAAATGCCTGCCAGTGAGCCACTCTCTCCTTGACAAGAGTCCAAGGGACTGAGACAGGACACGCCTCCCATTCACTACGTCCATTTCAAGTGTAACCCTGTTTTTCACAAACACTGTTGTTGTTTTGTTTGTTTTTTAAGAAATTTCAACCGTTGTTGTTAATGCATCAATACAAATTAGTTGTAATGCATTGATTTAAATCCAATCTTTGACATATTCCCAGGGTATTGGACCGTGTACTTTTGTTGTTGTTGGGATTTTCTCTCCAAACAACACAGACCTAAACAGAAAATGTCCCTGGGTTGATGAAGCTCATAATAAGTTAAAGTCATGGTGGTGCAACCCTAACCCTAACCCTAACCCTAACCCTTATACACAGTGCAATACAATACAGAAGTCGTAGTGTTAGTAATCAACAGTAGGGTCTCCAGTCATGCAAATGTCAAATTGTACCCTAAACATCACACTCCATTAGTTTGGTCCATTAGTTATTATGGCAATAGAAGCTTTGTCATTAGGCAGGGCCACATTGAGTGCTGCTGTGGATCAGCGCTTGGCCAACCTCAGTATTACACCTCTGCACAGTAGAAGCTGCATGAAGCATGTTGCACAACTGAGAAGCCATGAACTCCAGCTCTCCTCCATGTGGTCTCCCAAGACATAGGCAACCCCACCCTCCATGTCCATATGCATGGCGCGGTAAACAAGGTTAGCTGAAATTGTCTTCCACATTTTGGGGAACGGTCATGCATGTCCATTTTGTAATATAAGAGAGTATTGTGTGTGTTACAAAACCTTGGCTTGACCCCAACCATCAAGCCAAGCAGGATTCCCCTTCAAGCTGAAGACAATTTCAGTTAATTTGAGGGTATTGCAGAGTTTGAAGTTGTTTGAAGCAGGTGGTACATGCTCTCCCGAGTGTGTGTGGTGATGGCTGGTTTAACCTGTCGGCATTGATTAGCCAATACTCGAGCCAGGTGAGGCTACTTAAACCAGTCACCAACCACACACACTCCGCAATTAATATTAGTTTTTCGCTCATGGGTATAAATAACGAATAGCTTCTGAGAACCTGTCAATAACAACCACTATACTCCTGTTCAACCTGACATGAGGTCACCATAAGAGCCTTGAGAGAACAATGGATGAGCAGCTGAAAAGAACACCAAGGGACACAGTGGACCTCGAAACAATTCACTTTGCTATTGGATGTGCATCCTCTCTTGCCAGCCTCGTCTCCATCACTCTCCATTCATTCCTCATAATGAAATGGTGGATGATTAAAAGTGTGTGTGAGTGACTGAGCGAGAGAGAGAGAGAGAGATTGGCAGATTGATAGACAGAGGACGGTAGACAGAGAGAGATAATGCCCCCTGAATGTATGGTGAAAACGCACACATCGGGCTTAGACAGAGCGGGGGGGCTGAGAGCGTGCATGTCAGTGAGTGACACCGTGGTCACACGCGTGTCATCGTCATCTCATCATCAGCGGCAGACTCTCTCTCACTCATCCCATGCCCCTGACAAAGGGAGATAGACAACGACAGAGAGAGAGAGAGAGAGAGAGAGACACCCACACAACACACCTGGAAGAGCAGAGAAGGAGACAGACCAAGAGGCAAAGACTATCCCTATCTCTCTCTCTCCCTCCCCCTGATATTCAGAGGGGGCAGAAGAGGAAGTTACTTGACAGGGAGATAAGGTGCATATTTGTTCACAGATCTGCCCAGGGATCTTCTTTGGCTACAGCCCTCAGACAGCTTGGAGTGAGCTTGGGGCTCCAGGGAGTTCTCTGCTCTCCATAGCCTGAGGTGGAGGAGGAGAGAGGATGCTCAACAACCTGACAGACTGTGAGGAAGGAGAGGGGGGACCCAACAGCCAGGGTGAGTGATGAAAGCAGTCAGCTTTCACACAGTGGTGTGTGTGTGCGTGTCATTCATACTTCAGGTTTGTTTGAGAAGATTCACTGATTTCAGGGATGAGCAGATTCATGTTTTTCCTTTCCTGTAGTTTTGTACATAGGAAATACATGGGAAATGCACCAGACACAGTACCCTGTACTGTGTCTGGAGTGCCTGGCCTTTGACTCACTAGAAGTCATTCATGCCCATCCTATCACGACACATTATGCCACGGTCCACATCCTCCATTCACTACGACGCCGGACACGTTTACCTTGCATGTGTGCCACCGTGGGTGCGTGTGTGTGCGTGTGTGTGCGTGTGTGTGTGTGTGTGTGTGTGTGTGAATACATGTGCATCGTGTGCGTTGTGTATTATCTGACGCACGGATTACTTTGCACCTCCACTGCCAGACCTGGCTTTTATTTTTTCCTGAGACCCGAGGATTAACATGACATCGAAAATTGGATTACAAGATGGAAATAAAATCTCAATAACATCTCCGCAATCTCACTCCGAAGGGACAGATATCACTTCTGTGTGTGTCATTTTTATCTGAAGTGCCTTGACAGTGGATTCTGATCCATGTCCTTAAGGAGGAGATGGATTTATTTAGGACGTTGGGTATTGAACCCACTATCGTTATGTGCAGTGAATATTTATGATGAACTGTCTTTATTATGGTGTCAAGAAGTGGTATTCTAAACAGTATTAGTATTGATCAATATCAATGTGTAATATCTCAGCTCTCAGCATGCATTAAATAAATACCACACATCGCAGAGTACACATCAATTACACATTTAAAATGCTCACATGGACGCTTAATTGTTGCAGTTGAATGCCCTGGGAATCATGATTTGATTATGATTTCAGGACCACAAAGGTATAGTACAGAAAATGTAGGCTTTTCTGTTGTTATTGTATTTGTTTGTGAAAGCACCTCTAATGAATTGTTTTCTCTTCCTAACATCTGTGCTTCCTAAATAGTCATTAGCTAATGTTATAATCTGTGGAGAACGTATTTGTACTCACAAATTGAATTGACCTAATAACTTAATACCATAAATATCTTTATCGTGGTACAAAAACAACAGCCATTTTCCATCAATTCCACCCAATCAGACGTCATGACCTGTGTCTGAAGTGGCGGGGGCAGGCGGTGGTGATGGGGCTCCAGATGCTGCCGGCTTCCTGCCTTTCCTTGTGTTTTTGGAGGAGGTCAGAGGGCAGCTGAGGACAGATGGCTCTGGACCAGACCTGCCATATAGAGACATTTGGACTGGGAGAGATTAATGCTGGAGTGGTGCTTCATGTCTTTGCATTTACATATATGTATTCTGAACATGAGATGGCAGTAAATAGATAAATACATCAACAACAAAACAATATAATAGAAATAAATAGAAATAATATATTTATATAATATATATATATAATATATATAATATAAAATGTATGTATCAACTAGAAAATGATTCTAAATCAATTAACATAAATACCAAGCTTAATCAGCCAAAACCCATAAATAAGGTGTAATACATAATTTATAACACATGTTACAACTTGATAGTTCTAGTTCTATGACATTCATATAGTAGGCATTTCAAGAACCCATTAAAATACCCCTACCCCTTTAATGAAATGGCCTAGGCGCAATCACGTGACATAAATACAGGAAGTGAAATGCAGACTTTCCCTTTAACTCGGGAGAACTCCAGTAAGCGAAATGAAAGAACATTTGACTAGCCCATTGCTTATTACTCCGAGTGGCTGTTATCGCTTGATATGTATAATGAATATAACGCTAGCAATGTACAGATAACCTAACCTAACTGTGACTGAAAATAGAAAAAAACAATTCATGTCTAAAAACAACCTGGGACCGGTGTCTCCTAGGTTACAAGTCCTGTGCTTAAACCATTCAACCACGACGACATTGTGTTCATCTGTGAAATGTTAACGTATTTACCTTGTACATCGTTTACATTTATATTTAGGGCATTCGGCAGACCTTTTATCCAAAGCGACTTACAATAAGTACATTTGTTGAAAGAGAGAAACAACAATATATCGCTGACAGTACAGTAAGATTTGAATAGAACAAGTTTCAACCACTGGTTTGACAGGATAATGAAGACATTTATTTTGAATGGTAAATGAACACGACTACACCTCAATAAACTACAAAGACCAGTTGATAGAGGAGGTCTGGGACTACCTAAGATGTTTTACTACTATGGTTTTAATTTAAGATACCCGGCTAATTTGTCACTTACTCCTGAGAGAGTCCCTCCCTGGTATTTAACTGAACAATCTGTTCTTGCCCCATTGTCACCTCTGCAAAGCCTGTCTAGCAAATTGTCTAGTGAAGCAAAAGCACATCCAATAATTGCTCATCTAAAATTAATATGGACTAAATTTGGCTGCAGTATTTGGCTGAATCCCAAGTTATGTAAGGGGAAATCCCTCTTTTATTGGAAGGATTGGCTGGAAAGGGTCTTTCTTACATTGGGGGATCTATGTCATAATGGTATACTGAACTCTTTTGAGGACTACAACAATTCTTCAGATATCTGCAACTTCGCCATTTCCTATCGGTGACCTTTGGATCTAGTTATTAGTTAAGGTGTTAATGAGCTATGGAAAAGGAATCAATCTCAGCAGATTATTTGTTTTAGGTGATGGATGGGGGGATACAAAAAAATACAATATTACAAGTTCCAAACTAGTATTATGAGGGGCAGACAGATTCTTCTCAAAGGATGGAAGAATGAGGGGGTGCCCTCAGTCCAAGAATGGGCTGCAGAGATGGCAAGAGTAGCAGTATTCAAAAAGATGTCCTACAAACGGTTTGGAAGATATTGCACTTTAAGTGTTATAACTTTTCTTTTGGAAGTTATAAAATATGTGTAAAATATAATGTCATCATGTCTTGTAAGTCAGTATTAACAAGCATCTCAGTTCACTGTATTATTTACAGCTATAATAGCATTGTAATAACCCTAACCTGTCCTCCACATGGCCCTTGAGACCCCCCCCCAACAATCATGATGAAGGGGTGTGAAATCCCAGGATAATCATATTTAATATTTAATATTGCTCCTCAGGGTAGGTGATTATTTGATGAAAGCAACGTTGTCTCTCTCTCTCTCTCTCTACCCCACTCCGTAACATTTACATTTAGAGCATTTGGCAGACGCTTTAATCCAAAGCGACTTACAAAAAAGTAACACATTTGTCGGAAGAGGGAGACAACAATATATCGCTGAATGTAGAGTGCAATTGCGTAACCTCCCACAGTCTCTCCCTGTGTCTCGGTCAGTGTTAATCTCTTCACCAGCTGTTGTTGCTTCCAGATGTGCTTTGAGTCTGAAGCAATTTGCTTGATTGTCCAGAGGAAAGCATTCGCTTGGTGGAGAAACAGCCACCTGTTTAATATTTTGTTTTATGATCACATGGTTTGTTTTCATTGAAATAATCGACAAATGTGTTACTTTTTTGTAAGTTGCTTTGGATAAAAGCGTCTGCCAAATGTAAATATATTTCTTTAGGCCTACTGCCAACTGACACCCAGTAAAACCCCAATCTACTTAAAGTCTACCGCAGACCGACATGCAAACCAGACTTCTGATGGTGGTGTAGACAAAGTGGCATTATAATTCATGGTTTTACTACCACTACTATAACACACACATCCTCGCTTAAGTCACGGCTTCATTCACAAACCCACGCACGCGTATCATTAGCAGCTGCGGCTCACGCTAGAAAACGAGCAGCGTTTATGTAATTTGTACAGAGCGCCTGAGATTATGTCATCGCAGTGGAACACCATTCTAGAATATAAGGCCGAGCTTTTAATATCATAAAGGGGTTTTTAATATGGCTTCGTAGTAATTCCTCTGGAGTACCCTGCGTTGATCTACGGCTTCGTCATGTTGTGATGGCCAGCTGGGGTTCGTTTTTTTTTACCGGGGAGAAAACAACGCAATTAAGCATCGGTGCTTAACGCAAACCACCAAAAGATATGCGCAGTCATGGCAAGAGGAGAATGTTTCCAATATAAAGATAAGTCGTAAGTCTAACAAGTCGTAACACATGTCTTACGACCCTATTAGTGTCTAGGGGAGAGGGGAGTAAAATACAACTGGAACAGATAGATGTGAGACTAAAACACAGGTTATGCAAACAAAAGGGATTCATTAATGAACACCATTTGCAGCATTTACAAAACAGGGAAGCCTAAAACAACGTCAGGGCGGCTAAGGCCAAAACAACAAACAAACAACCAGCCTGCCCGGAACTCAAAAGACACTAAGCTAAGTACAATATATATATCCCCTCCCTGGCTCAACAGAACAGGAGAAAAGGGGGGAAGTAAAATAACCAGCTGCTCACCCCTACCAGGCTTTGCAGTTAACCGGGTTAACGTTATACGTGCGCTAATGAACACCTTCAAAGAACAACAATCAAACCAAATGTGAATCAAACCAAGCTCCCACCAGTGGGTGTCACGGTATGCCAACAGGGAGTACTTCAGCTTCACACTAGCCTTCATATACCCTTGACAATTAGCAGCTCCAGGTGTGCCCAATCTGTGCCAGTACCAAGAAAGGGGCGGAGCTGCAACCTGGCAGAAAAAAAACAGAAAACAAAACAAGGGACGTAACAACGTGGCACCACCTTTAAAATGTTGTCCCATGAGCCAGTAATTGTGGGCAGGAGAGTTTACGGTGTTGCAAAAACGTAGCGTATGTAACATAAAACTGAGCCTTTATGAGTTATGATCGCCGCTGTCAATGAGACAGCCCAGAGATTTGGATGTTCCAACACAACCCGTGGGTAATCGTAGTCTGCCTTGCGTCGGCACAACTGCAGCCACAACCCAGGCCATCAATGTCACGCATACAATCACTGGGTGCTAACCGCCAACTGGTGGTACGAAGGCTGTGAAGACGAATCTCCACGCGCATTTGGGGATCTCTGCCCACGGCAGAAGTGTAGCAAAGGTCATGTGTGAAAAGACAATTTAGAGTCCCGCCTGAGTTGACTGATGACTTGTCTGTATTTCCTGCTCTTGGAGCAAAATGCTTTCACATCTATGTTCGCGTTTACAGATTTGTCTACACATTTACAGATCTGTGTTTTACACATTTACACATTTCATTACGCACAGACGCAGATTCTGAATACACATTTGCAGATTCCTGTACGGCTAAACATTCACAAACTCAATACGCGTTCAGAGATTATTTCACAGATTTACTAATGTGATTACGCACACACAGATTGAGACAGTTACACAACTCTCCACTCACATTTGTACGTAGTTCTGCTACAACAACTGCCCCATGAGATCCCCCTTCCTCAACTCTCCTCTCTCAAACAGCTCTCAGTCATTTGTCCCCAGTTTTTGTTGTAGCTAGCTTTCATTCTTCTTTCCTTCCGTTCCTTCTTTCTCGCTCTTTATTCCTCCTGTCTTACTTTAGAATGTGAACACATTTAATTATTACATTCCTCACACTTTATTCTGATGTTTGGGACTCCCAAACCGAGAGGGAAGAGACCATTACAGTAATGGATGTTCCGCGTAATTGAGTTCTCCAGCCAGGTTCACTAAGTTCAGGTGGACACGCTCTATTAGCTGGGACTCTCTCTCTCTCTCTGATTAGCTGTGGCCATCAGAAGCGTGGCTTGATGGCACTCCAGCATGCTGTGATCAAAGCTGGATTTTCTTTTTTTTCTCTTCTCACTGAGGGCTGTGCTGGGCTTTGAAGAAAGCCTGCGTCCCCCTGAGCATGTCCGCCATGCCCAGGGGGACGGAAGCTTCTTTTCGACAGACAAAACCTTGTAAAAGCACACACCTTTACGGCATTATAAAATGGTAAATGGGTTATTTATATATCGCCCCACTTGGTTTTGGTTTGAATTGTGTAATGAAATGTGTGTATATGTAATGAATGTGTGTATGTGTAATGAAATGTGTGTATATGTATTGAATGTGTGTGTCCCTACTGTCCTGGTATACCAAGGCATCAAAAAGAAGAACACTGATCATTTTTAACATGGTGCTCTGGGGACTAGAAGAGCTTGATTAAGAAAAACAAACACATGCTGAATTAAACAATGTACAAATAAATTAATAACTAACGACAAATGTGGAAATCCTCATTAGACAGTAGATTTAATAAATCAATCATACATATTCTTTCTCCCGAACCCGTTGGTGGACACCAGCGATGAGGGATGCCGTCAGGCTGAAGAAGGAGTCCTACCGGACCTTCTTGGCCTGTGGGACTCCGGAGGCAGCTGACAGGTATCGGCGGGACAAGTGGGCCGCGGCTTCGGCAGTCGCCAAGGCAACAACTCGGACATGGGAGGAGTTCGGTGAGGCCATGGAGAACGACTTCCGAACGGCTTTGAAGAGAGTCTGGACCACCATCCGGCGTCTCAGGAGGGGAAAGCAGTGCACTGTCAACACTGTACAGTGGGGACGGGGCGCTGCTGACCTCGACTCGGGACGTTGTGGGTTGGTGGAAAGAATACTTCAAAGACCTCAATCCCACCGGCACGCCTTCCAGTGAGGAAGCAGAGTCTGGGGACTCAGGGGGTGAGCTCCTCTATCACTGGGGCAGAGGTTGCCGAGGTGGTT
>OMKP01083155.1:0-18456 GCA_900302375.1 Bathygadus melanobranchus | reverse complement strand
ACCCCAGTAATACTGACCACGCCCCCAATACCCTACCCCGTTTCAGACAACCCTTTGACATAACCACACCCCTCTAGCCCTAGCCACACCCATCTTCACAGCCACTCCCTGTCCACTGTTCGGTGACTACTACCAATATAGCAGAATCACTGACCTGCTTCCACAAGAGCCTCAGACCCACCTATTCAGAGTCCACCTGGACTCTGAATAGCTTCACCTCCTGCCCACCTTTCCTCCCCAACCCTCTCCCTCCTACCCGATCAATACTTTAACCCCACCCCTCCTGGATCCTTAGCACTTCCATATTTGTATGTCTTGGCTCTTTGTAGGATCTTGTAGGATCTTGTACGCTGGTATGTACTTGAAATATAACTTAGCTTGTGTAGCATCTTATCCTGGCTACCTGCTGTTGTACAGTAAGGAGCCAACATAGCAACTGTAAGCTTGTAAACTTGCTCTATTGACCTGGCAACCAGGAATGCTTGTAACTTGTTCTATTCTAATTGCACTCTACCTTCAGCGATATATTGTTGTCTCCCTCTTTCGACAAATGTGTTATTTTTTTGTAAATTGCTTTGGATAAAAGCGTCTGTCAAATGCTCTAAATGTAAATGTAAATGTAATAGCCCACAGGTGTGCAGCCTCACCCAGCCAAACTCAGCGTGACTCTGTCCAGGTGAGACTGCTTAAACCAGCCACCAACCACACACACGCCACAGTCTGCTTTTGTTACTATGTTATTTGTTAATTGTAAAAGTAAGAGATATAAAATTTTGTATTGCTGGTAACATGTAAAATGCTAGTGACAACAAAAAAGAATACATCCATCTTCTTGCCATTTTATGGATTTTTGTATTTAGACTATAGCCTCCCAATATAATATAATAGTCCTATTTCTAGTTTTTTGTACTTGAATGTACTTTAAATGAATGTAAGAATATATGGCCTTCTCGTACTTATAAGATCAATTTTGAACTAATGAAAATATACTCGATAGAAATTTAGTGATTTATTATAGTTTATAATTTGTACAGTGTGTCCTGTCACTGGCGGAGGGCCAGGTTATGTTTGTAAGCAAAGCCCAACACACTGTATATATTATAATTACTATAATTATCTATTTCTAAATCTATCTCTCTAATAATGACTCCTAATTGCCAACATCCCTAACCATTTGGAAAATAAATAGGCTCTATGCTCTATCCTATGGTGGCATAGACAGCCAATGATTAATAAATAAATACAACACAGCAACAGAAGAGAATACTTTCCACCTATACGTCGATTCTCATCCTCTTGAAACATTTGTGTTACAAAGTGATGGACAACAATGGAAGACTCATGGTTAAGTGTAAGAAGGATACAGTCTTTAATCTGTGCTTAATGCAATAAGACCTTTGTACAGTGCTGTAATCAGGAGTTTAACTAATCACGTGCCATAGATAAGAACATAGACTACGTGTGTGTAATGATTGTTTTAGATAGTACACTAGCCTTCTTAATTCAAACTTTCTTTCTTACCAATGGAAAATAAAAATATACAGATCTCACAAACCATGAAAAATATGGTGATGACCATTTATCATTGGAAATCTAGTCAACACAGTGTGTGAAAATTATGTAATTGTGGCATCGAAAGCACAATTATAGAAACCATCAGCAAAGATACATACACCAACAGCAACAAAAACAAATAGGAGCTTATTTATATACATCTTTTATATCATATTATATATATTATATTCTATAAGCTAATTTATATACAGCTAACCATTTAAACACAGCTAGGTATCTGTAATGGCTTTTATTATTCAAAATATAAAGTATATACATGGCAACGAAAAGCCATCTGGATGAAATTGCATAAACGGTCACAGGTCACAGTCCTCCGAAGGAGCGGCAAAATCCTTTTGTGCTACAAGAAGTCCATCTCATCGGCTTCAATTGCACTTGGTGGAATAGGCGTTAGGTCCATTCAAAGGTCCATTAGTTGATTCACTTATAGCACAGCCATGCTCTTGTCTCCTAAAGCAACATTTGCATCCACAGCAATACAGAAGGGGCCTCATGATCAAGCAATGTAAATACCGCCTTCCTATCCATGGCAGTTTTAGATCAGATCTCAATAAAAGGTATGGTAATAAAAGTAATGGTATATGGTAGAAGATGTGGAGTTATTGTCCTAGAGATTATGCGGTAAGCAAAATAGGGCCTAGATGTACAATGTTAAGTGATGAGTTCATATACATTTTAACAGTGCAAGTCATTGTCCAACATCTAGTTAACTTCAAAATCTAAGTCAAAATGAATGTAGAGGGGGTTTTAGTTTCTGTTTTGTTTTTATGGATACTATATTTACATTGTGGAAGTCATATACGAAGCTGAGTGGCAGAAGAGATCCAATCCAATGGCACTGGAGATTATCCAGGATTGCATTCAGAATAATAGACTTGTCCTACAATAGTATGCAGTTTTTGGTATAACGACACCCCCTCATGGGTGAGACTTTAGCTTGTACCTGAAGTCTACATCATAGGTAGGCTGAAGGATTCCAAGGCCAGCACGTGATTGGTCAAGAGGAGGAACTTTGACAACTGGGTCCAGTAGCTCCATGTCAAAGTAGGACAGGGCCAGTGTCAGAAACTGCTTGATCTCATGGACAGCAAAGAAGCGACCTGGGCACTTGGTAACACCGGAGCCAAATGGCATGTAGAAGTACCGCAGTCGGCGCCCTCCACGGTAGAAGATGTTTTTTTCTTGACCGTCTTCATCCAGGAACCGGTCATACTTATACTCCTTCATTGAGGCACAAAGGGAAAGAAAAAGAGTCAATATTACTTGCAGTAAAATGTGCTACATACAGCATGTCAAATTAGAGTGCAAAACGAAGTATTGGTTAATTTGGATATTAACACTTATTTCTATATTTAAATGTATTCAAATATTTTTTTTACACATGAATACATGTGGCTATATCTTTAATTGTTCATGTATAACTATTAAGGGTTTGAATGGTGGGTCTTACATAGGGGTCTTCATAGATCTCTGGGTCAAAGTGCAGCATGGGCGGGTACAGGGCGATGACATCATCCTTTCTTATATGATATGATTCCTGGTTATCAAGATGAAGCAGGAAGTTCTCCTTTGCCACACGGACGTTCATCGAAGCACTGGATAGACGCATGGCTTCTTTAATGATGCTGTCTGGAATGGGATTGAGATAGAGATTGAGATAGTTGTTGTGTGATGTGAGATATTTGTTTTGTAAAGTGGGACCTTTGCAGTCCACTTACATAGGAACATGTCTGGGCACTGCATCATCCATGTGTGTTGTAAACATACCTAAAACAGGCATGTTGTCCAGTTGTTCCCTGGTGAGTGTCAGCCTGGGACCATTGGGTTTGACCTGTTGACCTGTACTCTGTACAACTTTCTGAACCTCTTCACGGGCTGCTTTCATTGCATCTGGACTCCTACAAATACATGTAATTATTGTTGTGGCCAATTATTAAAAGAAAGAGCACTTATATCATAAAAAGTGTTTTCAATGGAAGTGGTTATGTCTTCAGTACAGAAACAAAGGTTTATGCCTGTGTTTTCATTGTGTAATGTATGGTCATTGTGTGTCATTATATAACATCATATTTTACCAAAATCAAGCTCAAATGGAGTTACAAGGTTTTCGAACAGCGAGTGTGTTTGAGAATCCAATGGCGTTACGAGTGTAATTAATGAAAGTTGTTAATAAAGTTACACTTCACTTGATGGGAAGCTTAACCCACTGCTCCTGGCTTTCCCTGGGGGAGGATGGTCAGGATGGGATAAACGCAGAGAAGGCATTCCACCGGCGACGCCAATAATTGCATGTTTGTGTGTGTGTGTGTGTGTGTCGCCGCTCACAGTGTGTGGTTGAAGTGTCGACCGTGTGGCAAATAAAGGACCAATGTCCTCTGATTACTTACTTACTTACTTACAAGTTAATTCAAGTTTGACTGCCAGGTGGAATGGCTGGAGTGGAAACAGAGATTTTCACGCTTCAGGCTATGAAGTTGATGGGGAGATTCAAGTGAGTTTGCTGATTTGTTCGATGGGAAGCGAGGCTGAAAAGATATTCAATTCCTTTGAATTCACGGCAGAGGTGCAGGAAAAAGACTATGATGTTGTTTCGAAAAAGTTTGACAGTTATTTCATTCCTCGGCGCAATGTTATACACGAGAGGGTATGTTTTTAAAGGGGAAACAGTGGAGATGTACATCAGGACATTGTACGAGCTGGCTCGTACATTGTACGAGCCGGCTCGTACAACAATCAGAGATCGCCTTGTGGTGGGCATAAAGTATAAGAGGTTTCCCGGCGGTTCCAGGTCATGGGGGACTTAACGCTAGCACAAGTCATCGAACAGGTGTGCCAGGTGAGGAGATAACAAAGCAGCAACTCACAAAATGGAGCAATGTGGGAGATGCGGTAAGCCCTAGCATTATGAGAGAAAGTGCCCTGCATTGAAAAGTAAGTGCAATAAGTGTTGCAAAATGGGACATTGGGAATGTGCATTCCACTCCAAAGCTGAGAGAAAGGTCCAGACAGCTATACTTCCTGGGATAAGGTGGCAGGGAGACTAGTCAGGATGACTGGACTGTTAATCTAACCATGGATAACATACCAGTAACCTTCAAAATAGAAAAAAAAACAGTTATCAATCAAAGGACATTCAAAATGATGAGGCCAAATGTAAAATTGGGACCTCCTGACACACACTTCATAAACACAGGGGTTAACCTCGTATGCATAAACCTATTCCAGGCCACCGCCTGCTACATGGGGAAACAGTATTCCTTTCCAGTATATGTGAAAAGAGGGAAAGGCAACTGCCAACTAGGCCGCTTTGAGGATGTAGAAATGGGTCTATTGAAGCAGGTGGATGAGGTCAGTGACGTCTTCAGATCAAGTGGATTGCTGAAAACAGAGCCGGTGAGAATAACCCTACCTATATGGTAGGATTATGCCAAGCCATACGCAGTGCAGTCAACCAGGCGGATACCATTACCACGCATGGAAAATGAAGGTATAATACTGAAGGTTACTCAGCCAACAGAATGGTGCACTGCCATGGTGCTGGCTGGGGCTTAAACCCAACAAGAGGGAGGTTTGTTGCTGTGCAGACTTCAGGAGGCTGAACCTAATGGTGAAACGGGAAAATTACGTACTGCCCACTGTGGAGGAAATAATGCCAAGGCTTGCCTGGTCAAAGGAGTGGGTTCTACCAGATCCCCCTGCATGAGGACAGATGGAAGTTCACCCCATTTGGGTGAACTTCCATTGGGCAACCACCTACACCCGCGGTTATAGTCGGGTCACATGGGCCAATGACTCAATCCATACATCTCTAGTTGTGAGTGATAATGGGCCCCAGCTAGCTTCAGCCCAAATGAGGAAGTTTAGTAGAGACTATGACTTTCTCCACATAATGTCAAGCCCACACTACCCTCAGAGCAATGGACAGGCAGAGAGGGCTGTCCAGATAGCAAAAGGGATACTAAGGATACTTGCTCTGATGTCAAACAGAGCCATGCCCATTTTTTCTACTGGAGCTAGTCCAGACAAACTGCTGATTGGCAGAAAACTTGCCCACCTTACAGGCAATCTGAAACCGAACTGGCCCAACGAGGATTAAATGAAACAGGCCAACGCCCCCACTGATCCCAGGGGACACCGTGCTCACCAAACTGGATGGACAAAACAATGGACAATGCCAGCCGTTGTCCATAGTCCCAGCTCGACTCCCAGGTCATAGTGGCTACAGCTCAACGTGAGAAGGAAAAGGCGCCATATTGGCCACACTGAAACACCCACATCTGTCTACAAGGGTCCTAACCGAGTCACTCCAGCGGAGGATAGGAACATTGAGGTGACCCAAGCTACACCAGTCCTTCGCAGACAGGGGATTAATGCAGTTACTCGCTCTTTGAGTGAGTAGACAAGCAAAGCTGTGGGGCATGTTAACAATAGCATTAAAATGTTTCAGTTGAGATGTTCAATAGAAAACTACGCTATACCTGTCAAGAGTAGCTTGGACAGAGAACAGCGTACAAAGATGGTTTGTTGTCTTTACCATTTCTGTTAAAGAGTCAGTAAAAGTTAGAAAATGTTTATTATTTTTGTTTTGGAAATAATGGGGAAGTTACCGATTATAAAACCATATGGGCTATCTCTAAGCTGTGAAGTCAATGCTGTTTACAGTAAAAGTTGTTTAATAAAACCGTAGCACTATGATCATTTATTCTTGCCAGCACATTAATCAAACTTGAAAAGATAAAAGCATGTCGATATGATTGTGCTATTTGTATACGGACTGACTTGCTGTTCCGTATTCGTATCATGGCATATTTAAATGATATTGTTTAAAAATAAAGAATTTTCTTTTGGTAGGCTATCACATATGGCCTGGCTGTGTCTGCAGAATCTTGGTCTCTCTGGTGCGGTTTAGCATCACTGGTAAGAGTAGAGAATGTCATTTTCTTACACAATTCCATAAAATCTTTATAAACAATTGACTAATATTAGTTAATACCTTATTTAAGAAGTAGTAATGTTAATCAATGCACCCTTTTTTGTAATACCAATATTTCTGTTAACCCAGCAATGATCATGTTGTCCGTTTACTATTGAAGTGAAGTGGAGTAATGTATTAGAGGGATAGACAAGCAATTGAAAGAAAGAAAGAAGGGAGTTGAATTGGTCGGTACTAGTGCTGTTACCTACTTCACCTACTTGTGGATACCTATTGTTTTTGCCCTGGGTGTGTATTATTATAATTTTTACATTTTAATGCAACCTGTGACTGGTCAAAAGTTTTAATGTGTCACACATATATGTATCCCAGTAAAGCAGGTATACCAAAATGTTTGATACTGCTTCGCCCATAGGGGGCGATGGGTTGGATGGTGCTTTTTGTGACAAAAACAGAATCTTTTTTTATCTGCCCCCAGAGTCGTCCAGTGTCTTGCCTCTCTCCAACCTTTCGAATATCAGTTTGACGTAGTAAGTAGTATTTGGGTGGAATAAACCTTAAAACTTAAGACTTATGGAGATTTTATGGAGACACAAGGTTTCCGTCCGACAGCGGCGATATGATATTAAGCTATTCCATTAATACTTCTGATTAATTTCTATCTAATACAGTATTCATCAATATTCAACAACTGCAAATTGGACAACTCTCTAGCAAGTATTCACAAATGTTACTGTTGAATTTCGATCAAAAGTGACTACAAAACTATGGCTGCCTGTAGTTACAACCACGCATCCCATATTATCTCACAATGCTAACTTCTCAGCCATGAAATGCATCAGAGGAGGATTCCCAAGTTGACCAGTTACCTGATGAGGTAAAACAGGCTCCAGAAGGTGGCAGGTAGGGTATTGGCCTGTGACGCCCATAGTAAGGCGACGTGTGTCCGGGCCTTGCTGATGTCATTGAAAGTTGATAGGGAGTCATTGAGGATAATTCTCATTGAGATGAGGTCAGAGACATTTTCTCTCTTGGACAGGTTGTCAACATGCATGGTTTTGGCGAGGTTCTGAAAGGTAAAATAGTGGTGATCAACATGGAGCAGTGGCAGGACTGAAAGGCTCCACGATCCTATTACAGCATACAATCTATTGGTCAATTCTGATTTTTTTAATCTTTTGTCCTGATTGCTCGCATTACAGTTGCATGGGCAGATACGTGGAGAACAGATATGTGTTTTTTAATGTGTCACATGTGCATGCCTGCAATGTGAACATGGTCATATATTATAGATTGCTTATGAAATTGTAAAGTAACTAATTATGATAATGAATGTCGGAAACATCTACGCACAGTTTTATCTGGTGTTATAGATGTCTTTCCTTTTCCTGAACTGTGTTAAATATGAATCAGATACCGCTGAAATGAAAAAGGAAATAAAGTGGAAAAATGTCTACTGACCTCTCTAGCACTGTAGGCACTCTTGAAGACATGGATGGGCAGACCAGCGACTAGTGCAGGGAAAATCTTGTCGAACTCCTTGAAATTTTCCAGTGCATTGAGCACCAGGGCCCTCTGAGCAGCCTGCCGTGCCTGAGGCTTATCCTTTCCCAACTCCTTGCCAAAAAGAGTCAGGTAGCCAGACTCAAACATAACCTAGGGGATTAGGAGGCAGTGAAAAGAATGATTAGGGTTATAACCTTACAATAACAATCACACAACTTAAGAACACTAATTGTTGTGTATTAATCCTTTTCACCAAAGCCTGAAGTCACCAATGCATGAATTAGAACTATTTTGAAATCCCTATGTACGTTTTCCCATTAGCAACCTCTAGTGGCTTGAGTTGTAACTATTGTCTGAAAGTGTCAGTGCTTCTGAAGCACATCACGTTTTCTACATGAAGAAACTACACTAGGTAACATCCTATCGTATGGTGGGGGGTCAAAAGTAGACCAGAATAAAAACGATTTATAGAGAAGGGGGGGGGGGGCATGTTCAGATATTTTTTGATGGAGTAAATAGCTGCATTTGAATACATACATAGTGCAGGTTTAAGCTGTTATTGAACACAAATCCAGATTTTCAATGCTCAATGTTATATAGTTATTCCACCTTACCTAAGATTCATTATAAACCAACTCCAGCGGCATCCTCCTGTGCACTTGGTCATGTTAGTATATGAGTGGGACTGTATGCCTTCTATATTACTGACCTTATAACAGAAGGCAAAGATGCCATCCACCTCCCATCGTTCAGTGCTAGGCCTGAGTGTGTCTGAGTCTAACATGACATCATGGAGGTGGCCCATCATGGCGTCTATCAAGGAGGGCAGTGCCTCTCCCTGCAGTGTCTTCAGAAAAGTCTGGTGCAAGTTTTCTGTGGTGTGGCCGTGGCGAGGATCAAAGCTGTCATGGCCAAAGGCCTGAAGAAAAAAGAAAAAAACCAAAGCTTCAGGAATCAGGATCATGCAAAACTGTGAGCCAATTGAGCACAATTTGGAATTAATTTCTAAATAGATAGACTAGTTAATATTTTCACAATCAATATTTTTGGACTTAGAACAGAGACAGTGACTCTTACTTTGACAGAGGTAGCGAAATGGAATTTCATCCAATCCAGATGTCTGCCCTGACGAATGACAGCATGGTAGGAGAAAGGGTCGCAGAGGAAGTGGAAGTACTGTCCAGCAATCTTGCAGGTAAATATATGGCCATACTTCTTCTGACGGCTCCGTAGAAACTGAAGAGGGTTAGCACCAAACTGCAGGGCACAGCCCAAGTAGGGAATAAAGCCATTCTCAACTGGAGGTTCTCCGGGATTTCTATAACAGGCAGGAAGAGGAAAATGTGACATTCAATATCACACATGCACTTGGTCCACCCTTGCGATTTGCGTATTGCTGACACTTCTGCCATATATGCTCTGTGTGATGATGGATCACATGTTTTGTTAGTTTAGCTGTTTGTCCAGAGTGTCTGTGGTGTCTGTGGTGTATGTTGCGCTTCTTTGTCAATAAGCCAAAATTGTCAATGTCGAGTGTTGCTAATAATGAGGGTTTTAGTAGCAATGACAAAGCTGGAGGGAGGGGTTTATCAAAGGGGCCGAGAAGGACCCAATGGGCCCTTTCATAATAAAGATGAAGAGTTTCAATTGTGCCAGGCAGGTGCCTTGGCACTGACACATGTATGGCACTGACTCATCAATGTAGGCCTATTTATTCTATGTTCCCATTTATCACATTTTGTCATGTGAACTGTGCTACTGTATGTTGTTTATGTCTCGGTAAAAGGGACTTCTGCTGAAAGGCTATCAGAACAGAAAATTATTACATTTCGCTATGCTGACATATTAGGCTGATTGCAAATTATGAAACGACATGAAACATTTATTTATTGTCTTTTGTATTTTCATCTCCATCACCTTCCTCCCAAAACGCCTCTCACACTACCCTGACCCAGAGAGGTGAAGTCAGCTGATAGATGGACGATCTATAGTATAATAATGCATTTATTTAATCAAAAACAAAAAACTGATTGCTGAATCATTTTGCACACAAAAAAAATCAAAAGTACAGCAACATCTGCTTAAATTCAATTTACTGGGTTGACGAACACAATGTACTTGACTTTGCTAAACTGACATCACCTTTCTACATACATGTTGGTTTTTTTTGGGGTAAAAAAACAGTAAATGTGTCTTACCTCCGTCGGATCCCTACAGCCAGCCAGAGAAGACAGCAGATTCCCACTACGACTGCCCAGATCAGAGCTATGCTCAGCATCATGTCTATGGAAATTGATGGGGGCACGTGCTCTGGCAAAACACGTATGAGTTGTTTGTTCCTTTCCTTGCTAAGCTTAGATTATATCTTAGGAAGTAAATGTGTAACAGATTTTGAACCTGTTTGTCAGTCAATCAAAATTTGAATGTTGTCTGACAGAGTAAATTAATTCCAATCATCTTGCAAATAAATGCAGAAAAGTGGATACAGAAATTCCAATGCCTACCAAGGTACACTAAACGCTACAATGTGTTTCAAGTGTCACTGCGTGTCAGGGTTTTATACTTTTTTTCACTTCAGACCAGAGCCAGAGGATGGTTGATGATGTCACCTATGGAGAAGTAGTTGACAGCTTGAAGTCCCACCCCCTCCTGTTCATATCTGGTATCTCTTGGTAAAAAGTTACACTGTTGGACTCTCTCTAGGAAGCCACATTTCAATACACTATCAAAATGTGTACTGTGTGTGTGTCTGTGTGTGTGTGTGTGTGTGTGTGTGTGTGTGTGTGTGTGTGTACGCGCGCGCATGCAGGCCCGCGTGGCTGTGTGTGCTTAGGTACAATGGCCTTGACTGTTGTCCATGAACAACCGTACCTGAAGGACAGAGGACTGTACCATGATAGCACTGCTGGGTTGGCAAATAGATTCAAGGTTATCTCTGGGTATCTGTGTGTCTGAACAGTATGTATGTATTTATGCATGTGCAGTATGTGCATATGTATATGTATGTATCTGTGTAATATATATGAATCTTTTAGAATTTCTCTCTCTCTCTCTCTATATATATATATATATATATATATATATATATATATATACAATTTTGATTGATATATATATACATACACACACATATATGACCATGTTCCATCCTGATGAGAACCGGTGATACTCAAATGTTTGCTGATAATGTCAAGGTTAAGGTGAGCCTTTCAATATCGAAACAAGCTTGTAAACTGATAAAGCATGGAGTAGATATGTCTATCCATGTTGCTGTTGCACATTTTTGTGAGTAGAATAGCAGGATTTGAAACATTTTAGCAGGATTTGAAACATTTATAAAATATAATAAAATACAATAAAAACAAAGTATATATAATTTATAAGGATGTATAGAATTTACAAGGTTTGTGGATATATTTAGATAAACAATTGTGAGACAATTAACCATTACTACTATGACTAGTACTACTATTAATAACAATAATATGTTTGCATAATTGTTATGCTTTTTAAAGTTATTCCAAAGTTTAAAATGCAACATAATAAAACATTTGGATTGTTGTATGACAACAATGTGATCAAATATTTAACTTGCCTCAACCATATCGCTGTTAAATAAATCAAAACTTTGATTTATTAACGTAAAGAAAAAAAACTTTTGTTTATTTATTCACAATGGTCAACAACGTGAAAACGAAATAAGCTGTTTATGGACCACATCAGCCTCTGTTACACTTGTCTTTTCAATGTGACTTTTGTGATCTGGTCACACCAGGATGCATTACCTGAGTGAAAACATTTAACGTGATTAAACGTATACTAAATGGTAGTATGCTACAGCCCACTAATTTGTACTAGCACACAGACACACAGTTAAGACTTATATTTTCATGAATAGGTCACTCCACAGAAGGAATTGTGACGAACAGGTTGTGAATGTCGTCTTAGTGGCTTGCGGCTATTAATAGCATATTTAGGTTTGACTATTGGTCACCCTAGGCCATTATAGTACAGGCTTGGGTAAACCCCTCCCTTACAATAATAATAATAATAATAATAATAATAATAATTACATTTTAAGTTGTGTATAATTAGTAAGCCTATATAAAAATGACTGAAGTCTATATATTCATGTGATATATGTTGTATACATATATATATATATATATATGTATACAACATATATATGTATATATATATATATATATGTATATTCATGTCATTGTTATCCTATGGGCTACACTATAATCAATTACATGAATGTTAATTTATTGGTGAAAAAAAGAAGGACAATGGTGTCCACAGACTAGTTAGGTGTCCACAGGCTAGTTATGTCTAAACACGCCACCACCTGCCTTCTTGTCCTGATCCCCTCCTCCCTTCTCCAAGTCATCTCGAGGGACATCCTGCCATCACCACCCTCATCAATTCCTCCATCACTCAGGCCTTATTCCAACCACTCATTCCAACCAAGACTCATTCAAGAATCAAGCCGCTCCTTAAGAAACCTACCCATGACACTGCTGACATCCGGAAGTGCAGACCGGTATCTCTTCTTTCATTCCTTTCTAAAATCCTGGAACATGCCATCCCTAACCAACTGTCCTCATATCTCTTACAAAACAACCTGCTAGACATCCATCAGTCAGGCTTCAAGACTGCACACTCCACTGAAACGGCCCTCCTCATGGTGACATAGTACCTCCATGCCACCAGTGTCTCCTCCCTCTCATTAGTTCACATTCTCCTCGACCTGTCTGCTGCATTCAACATCGTGAACCACCAGATCCTCCTCTGAACTCTGCATTACTGGTTCTGCACTATTCTGGTTCACATCACACCTGACGAATCACACTTCAGGTCACATGGAATGGCTCTGTTGACACTGGAGTCCCCCAAGGCTCAGTATTAGTACCGCTTCTGTTCTCCCTATATACTAGATCTCTAGGCTCTGTAATCACATCACATGGCTTCTCATATCACTTTTAGGTGGATACCTTCCCCCCCTCTGATATCCTGATTGCAACACACATCTCACAATGTCTGGCAGACATCAGCACTACCTGAAGCTTAACATGACCTCTTCATGCTGGGGAACCCCGCACTGCAAGGACATGGGCTTACTGGTCACTGTTGAGGACATTGCATCTCCTTCACCGACCACGAGCAACCTCGCCATGGTGCTGGATGATCAACTGCGCTGCACCGCCAACATCACTGCAGTGGCCCAATCCTGCAGAATTGCTCTCTACAATATCCGCAGGATCTTTCCCTTCCTCATGAGGGAAGCAGCGCAGCTTTTAGTCCAGGCATTCGTCATCTTTTGCCTTGACTATTGCAACTCGCTCCTGGCTGGATTCCCTGCCTCCTCACTCAAACCTTTGCAGTGTGTCCGAGGCAGCACACCTCGTGTTCAACCTACCAAAGTTCTCCCATGTGACCACCCTCTTCCGCTACCTCCACTGGCTCCCTGTAATAGCTCAGATCAGATTTAAGACATAATTGCTGGCCTACAAGGCTGTCAATGGAACTGCCCCCTCCTACCTCCAAGCATTAAGGCTGGGGCATACTCTGCAATAACAGAGAACTTTGTTCTCACTCCCAGGGCTGCGAGAACAAGAACAAAGTTCGTTCTGGCCAGGACATTTCATACTTCACGAGAACTCTCCTGGGAAGTCCTCAAAGGGCCTGCCCACAGCTGCACACGTCCGCGCCGGCGGAAGCACATTAACCACGCCCACTTCAAATTGACCAATCACACAATAGTTATCGGACACAACACAAGAAAAAAGTTTGGCCAGGACGATGTGTCGAGAACAAGCTGCGAGAACTCCCGAAACAGGGCTGCGAGAAAAAAATGACGTCATTCTGTTCTCGCAGCCTTGGGAGCGAGAACAAAGTTCTCTGTTCTTGCGGAGTATGCAACAGCCTTTAGTCAGACCCTATGCCCCAGCACGAGCATTCTGCTCAACTACCTCAGCTGGCTGGCTGGTACCACCATCACTAAGAACAAGCAACGTCACTCCTCTGATTCACAACAGTTCACCTGGACTCTGAATAGCTTTTCTCCTTTATCCCCCACCGCCTCCCCTCCCTAACCCCCTCCACTTAGCCTAGCCAAGGTACAAATCCCATCCCCTCTTGGATCCTTAGCACTTACTTGTATGTTCGTATGTCCTGGCACTTGAAAATAGTACTTAGCATCATGTAGCCTGTTATCCTAGCTATCTTGCTGTTTTTTACACTTTTGGTTAGATGCTAAACTGTACTTCCTTGTCTCAGTACTCATACTCTGTGCAACAACAATAAAGTTCAATCTAATCTAATGAATCTAATCGAATAAATTGTACCCTCTCCATTACACTGCATTTGACTGTGAGAAATAGGACAACGTCTGTGAGAGCCGATCACAGAAGTCTCATTTAAAAGAAAAGTTTAACCGAGGCCATTAGAGTACTGTGTCTTCTAACTTGATTTATAGTCTTGTCAGTCTGTGGCTTTCCAGTTCACACTCCAGTAACCTCTAGTTTCCGTTGCACGTCAGGTAACCCCTGGCTACATGGGAGGCTGTTGACAGACATTATACCTTGCCCCAGAGAACACAAACAAAATGTGGAGTAAGTTAAAATGTATAAATATATGTACATTGTACTATAATTCTAATATATATTATTATAATATATTGATATTTTTTATTTTCCACAACATTAGAGAACGGTATGCTCTTGAATCAGACCAAATTATTCAATCTAGGAAACTTTTGGAATACCAAACATGAGTTAAGCCCAAACCACATGGAGCACAAATTTCGTTTAATATCTGTAGAGCGCCAAATAGGACTCAAATACGTCTATTTTAGACCTGAAAATTCAAACACATTATTTTGCATCTGTCCCAAAATGGCCGTGTGTTTTGGACTTTAAACAAAAAGTTAGTCCACATGCAGAGGCAACGCAAATTAATGAAAAGCAAAGCAAACACTAATAACAATAGCTGAGCCCTGCCTTGCAGCACTCAAGTAATTAAACTCAATGGCAGACAGGCACCTGGTGGCCTGCTCCCTACATGTTACCTTGCATGGTTGACACTGCTGTTGGTGTATGAATGGGTGAATGTGAGGCAATGTAAAGCACTATATCAATGCAATCCATTTACTTTTCTACTGCAGATATTTACTCCATTAAAAAATATCAGAAGTAGATAGTATCTGAAGAATATATATATATATATATTATAAACATGTACATTTGTAATCTGTGTGAATATATTGACAGTCCATGTGAGCTGATTGACAATCCATGTGTACATTTGTAATCCGTATGAATATATATAGTTTATCTTTATCTATAAAACCATTTCACAAACACCAAAAAATATTTAGCAAATACATGAAAAGCACATGTGGCTCAATTGTACACGTACAAATTCAATTGTACAAATTTAGCATTTTACATTCAAATAGTTTTGTGACAAACTTTCCATCATTCAGTGGTAAATTGACTCACTCTGCCATTTTCGGATAACCAAGAAGCGATTCTTCCTTTCAATATATGATATATATATTATCAACGATATTATTGTGCATTGGTTGTATTCGCAATGTTATTATCTAATGTTCATTTTGACTGGATATTTACTAAACCCACCGCCGATGGAGGCTTTGTTTCAGGTTTGAGGTTGACTGATTCACAAATGATATTGATAATGATGTTGATAAGGAGATCACTGAAAATGAAAGTGATTGAAAAGGGACAACAATTGCAATCAACTTCGCTTCAAAAGGTCCCAGGGCCTTGCAAACTGGTATGCACATAGAGGACTTTTCCCTTGTGCTAGGCATCATTTAGCACACAGGGGGAGCAAAATCACCCAGAAACTCCCATATCTCAGCCTAGGATTGGTGTTTTCAAATTTGTCACACATATATGTATCCCAGGAAAGCACATCTGCAAAAAGTTTGGTACCACTTCGCCCATAGGGGGGCACTAAAATTTGCAGTCAAACTTAAACACTCAGCCCTGCCACCATGATGGAGGAAAAATGAATGAAACTTTGAATATTGTCTTTTTTGACATGCTGAACATTTTTGCCATCTAGTAGAGCTAGGGACTCAAGTCGTGAAAATGGGGACGTGACTTGACTTGGACTCACCTGATGTGAGACTTGACTTTGGATAAAAGCAATCTATCTTCCCCGGTACCGAGCCTCATACATTTTAGGAAACGAAAAGTAATTAAAATGTCACTGATTGGAGTTTCTCTCTGTTCCACTATATATTGCTTTTGCCTCAGTTGTTATTAAAAGAGAAAACTAAACTGAACTATGCTGAATGGATGGAACAAAGGCAAATACATGGTTCTGTGAATTGTGGATGAAGGAAATTGATTGTTTATATAGTTGTTTTATGATATTATTGTTTATGGAACCCTCGTCAATTTGTTATTATTTAAATTAGTCACTGTATTGCTGCTTGCAGTTTTATTGAGAACCGTTCACCCAAACAACTTCACGCTCGAAACTGCACTTCCTTGGCAATACACCTGCCGAGTTTGAAGTTGATCGGATGAACAGTTCTCGCGCTAGGTGAAAAATACAAAAGCAAAAAGAATTAAATAAAGTAATAAATAAATTCATTTCGAAACAAAGGCCTCAATTATCAAATACATTTGCAGGTTAGTTTCAAAATGAATAAATATGTACAGAAATAGAAAAATAAATAATATGTCTTTATTTGACAAATAACTTATTTTTGCATTCATTTATTTTCATAATTAATTCTTTCCCAATGTATTATTTTCTGTTTACCTTTATTTGTTTTATTTATTTCCCTATTTATTAATTTCCCTATTTATTTATTTGTCTATTTATTTATTTCCCTATTTCTTCAACCATATGATAATGAGGGGGCGTGTGCATTAGCAATCAAACCCACACACTACAGTGTGCAGTACCTATCGAATTGTTTTGTGCACATTGTCGCCATGTTTGACCAGTAGGTGGGGACATGTTTAGTCATCTCTCCTCCGTTATTTCTATCCAGCATCATTACTCTACTTTACTTTACATTAAACTTGGATGGATTTAATTGTGTAATTGAACCCCTTGTTTCAGTTACACACAAAAACAGAGATAAATGTAAACAGCTAATAATAATATTACATATACAAATATGAAAACAAATGAATATAAAAAATATTTTATTTGTTAAATAAATAAATACGTTTCATTTATTTTTCTATTTCTGTGCATATTCATTCATTTTCAAATGAACCTGTACATTTATTTGATAATTGAGGCTTCATTTCTTTATTTCTACATTTATTTATTAACTATTTCATGTATTTATTTATTGCATTATTTATTTTTTGATTTTGGCAGTTTTGATCCTCCATAATTTCTGGACTAATATCATTATCCGTACACATAGGCGATTTTAGCCTCTGCGAGTAGGGGGAGCAACATTTTGATGTGAGAAAAAAAAAACCCAACACCATCTATTTACAGTAATGCCAGTTGTGAACAGTATGCCAAGAAGAAATCCGTATGACAACTCAATATGGCCAAGTAATAGAATGTAAACAGAAATATGCACGACGCATCAAACAACGTTCTTCTAGACAAGTAGCTGTTTGCTCATTTCGGTAGGTGGCTTCTTGATTGTCATCGTCAGTTCTTTTAATTTTTATAAAGAAATTGTCAATTGTTTTGTTGGGTCTTTTCGCCATTATGCAGCAGCTGTAGCTTGTTGAGCACGAGCAGTAAACAGATTGACTTGGCGGAAATAGTCAAGGACGAGTAATTGTGCACTGACGCCACGCTGATTCTATTGCAATTGGTGGATTGTGAATACAGTGAACCCTCGTTTTTCGCGGGGGTTACGTTCCGAAAAGAACCCGTGATAGGCGAAATCCGTGAAGTAGTTACCTTTATTTTTTAACAAAAGTTTAACTTTTTCTGCGATAGTTAGCATCTTCCTCTGCCTTTTGGGCGCGTCCGCAAGTGCCTTTGTCGGTGCAGAACGTTTTGTCGACATTATGGGTTTTGGAGAAAATTTGCAAACTTAAATTTGCCAAGCTGTATTACGTATATTAAAATACCGTAACGTTATTGACACACAGGTAGAGAAGAAGCGCTGAGACTGTTTAGCCAATCAGGACGCAGAACACAATGCACTGTGAAAAAAACTGCACAAAAAAATCCGCGAAGCAGCGAGGCCGTGAAAGGTGAACCGCGTTATAGCGAGGGTTCACTGTATTCAATATTTTGCACTGTTTGTTTTAATAAATGCATATGGTTTCCAATGTGCAGACAGCACAAAGTATAACTAAGTTACATGCTAACACCTCATTAATAATGTGTTCTATGGCCCGGCCATTTAAAAGTTAATTAAAAAGAAAAAAATAATTTAAAACAGCCAGAGAATCATTCCTAAAATTTCCATT
>OMKP01083154.1:0-11630 GCA_900302375.1 Bathygadus melanobranchus | reverse complement strand
TGTGTCTCTGTGTGTGTGTGTGTGCGTGTGTGTGTGTGTCTCTGTGTGTGTGTGTGTGCGTGTGTGTGTGTGTGTGTGTGTGTGTGTGTGATGGTATGTGTGTGCGTGTGTGTGTGTGTGTGTGTGTGTGTGTGTGTGTGTGTGTGTGTGTGTGTGTGTGTATGTATATGTATATGTATATGTATATATATGTGTGTGTAGCTGGACTGTACGGCTATGGCCAAGCTACAGTTTTTAGCATTGTTGATAGCCTTAGCTGGAGGGCTATAGATGCACTCCAAGCACACGCCGTTTATAAATAGATTTTTTATATTCCGACAATGAAGTGGAACAGGTTTAACCAACAACCCTCCAAGCTAACCACACGATTTGCCCCAGAGTGATCGAACACGAAAGTGAAATTGTGTCCGCGTTTTAGCCCAATGCTACAAGGCGATCATTGGTTGCATTGCGTCGGGTAAAACGTCCTCGAATACGCTCCCTTGAAGCAGCGCGAAACGGCTCAAAGCGCTATTATAACGGGACGAGACATTTCTGCCATGACCGCTATGTTGTCAGCAGCCGACGCAGTCAACAGGCCGGGGGTGGACACGAATAACGTGCAAATGAGCCGAAACGCTTGCTCTTAACGTGTCGTCTACGCCTGGCGCCGAGGTGAAACATCACGTACCTTGTCACACACCGGCAGCGGCATTCGGCGTGATCCATCGGGGCTGAAGAAGTTGAATCTGACGCAGAGATGTTTGGGTACAAATTCGGGTGGAAAGGCTGCGGCGGAAACAGGAACTGGATAAGCTGTAGTCTACTGAATACGGTAGTCGCCGCTCTGCCCGTGGTGCCGTGGTGGGATGCGAATCCAATGGAGTCGAAGCTGCAGTGCGCACACCAGTGTCAGCTTGTTGTATTGCAGACTACCTTGATAGACGGCCCCCTTGGCACCGGGGATTGGGGTTTTGTGTCGCCACCCCCCACAACCTGCTCCCCCCCACTCCCACGGGGTGACAACCCGCTTGGCTTCGGAGTGCCTCGGTGCGGACGTGAAGTAAGGACGCGTCTTAAAAGCGGACAGCTGTACCAGTTGTAGCGTCTCTGGTCCTGCGCACTAAAGGCAGCCCGGAGCGGGCGTGTTTACGGTAACTTCCATGCAATAGTAGCGCCGTTATCCCTCCAAGATTTATCGACACTGTTAAGTTAAATAAGCCAGGCCAAACGCGCACCTCATACACTTAAGGTAAGGCGCGTATCGCTGATTTGATAGCGTTTTGGCAAAATGTCCGCCACACCAAGCGGAAGATTTTCCGACTCAGCAATCTTTCTGAAGAAAGAAGCTGACATGTTCAGTAATTGTTCATCATGGTTCACATTAGATGCATACTATTCCAAGTTAAACCTCGTCTTAAAAACGTATGCTGTAGATTGCATTGCATACATTATGTATATATATTCAAAAAAAACCTCTTTGTGACTCAGCAAATATAGCGTCCTGCTTTTTTTAATTTGAATTTATTTAGGTGCCATTGAAACCTAACATAGCCTATGCCTACCCTAATATACAGCACCGTCAGCATATTAACATTGTTAAAGAAGACAAACAGGTGTTCAATAGCGGATTTGGGAACTTTGAAAAAGGTAAACCTCACGCCTCACGATTAACATTTTTTGATAAGCGCTGATTGGTTCGTGATTTTCAATGGTGTTACACTACCGCCACCAAGTGTTAAAAATGACAAAATACAGGCATATATTCTCAGTCATGCATACAGATTATAACTATTACTGGACGTATTATACAGTTATTGTACAGTAATACAGTATGCCTACTGACGTGGTACTCTTGTCTGCAAGTCATAACTGACACACATAGGAGGTGGCTGCATTTATTCTGTAAAAGTAAAACACAATCGATGTAAAAGAGTGAGAAAAACAACAAAACCAAGGAGAACATGCATTTAGATAATCGCTTATTTATTCATACGTGTTCTGCTTATTGCTTCAGACGTGATCGTTTTTTTCTCTGTTTCAGATTAAGGCATACGGCTGGAATTACGTTGAGCTCTGGTAACTTGTGGTGGGCCTGCAGTATGCGTTCAGTGTTAACAGAGCTTACCATCAGCTGGGGGCGCTGTGATGCACATTCACTGACACTGACAATAGTGAATTACGATAGAGTGCTTGAATCATACCCCTTCCGTTGTCCCCCATGGGACCTTATTTCAGAAAATATATGTATGCTAGTCAATGGAGAGAAACACAATTTTTCGATCCCATTTTCATCACCGCAACAATGCGGGCAGCCCTACGAACGGGAAACTCAGTCACTGAGTGACTGACTGAGTGATGAAGTTATACCATTAGTCGGCTGAGTGAAGGTTGCCCATTGGCTATTGTGAATCGGCGCAAACAGTCCTCTAGGTTACTCGGGGGGCCTTAATTGACCATACACGGTCCAGCCATATACTAGGTTTTAACCTAGCCTTTTTTTTAAAATAATTTCCATACAAATGTTAGGGGGAGTAGCTCAGGAGGTAGAGCGGTTGTCTGGCAACCGGAAGGTTGCTGGTTCCATCCCCGGCTCCCCCTAGCTAATTGTCAAGGTGTCCCTGAGCAAGACACCTAACCCTAACTGCTCCCGATGAGCTGGTTGTTACCTTGCATGGTTGACACCGCCGTCGGTGTATGAATGGGTGAATGTGAGGCAAATGTAAAGCACTTTGGATAAAAGCGCTATATAAATGCAGTCCATTGCAATCCATTTACCATCAATTGCACCTTTCAATGGCTAGGCATACCGTGGTCTTCCCTCTTCACCACACACACACACACACACACACATACAGTGATAGGAGCTCTTGCGTTTTGACAAGGATCTAACGCCACACACACACAAACACACCAAGTGGAGGAGTATCATATTGTAGCTAAGAGGGGCCGGCCTCATTAGTGACTGTTCCACGCTGTTGAGCAACGCCCCATGGGACTCGGGGATATTGCTAATTGTACCCGAATATTCATGTTTTGGTTGTCGAATGTAACGTGTTGTGTGTGTCGTGGTTATGGTGTACGGTTCAGTAGCGTTTGTGTTTGAGCGTTTGCACGTCACCCTTGTAGGGACTGTCGGGTCGGTCGGTGACCTGCCGTCTCCGTTCGGCTTCTTATTTCTAAAAGCGCATGTTAACCGTGTAATCTTAAAACGTATCGCAGGTTAACTGTATTATGCGACCATTTGCCGATTGTCGGTGCTTTGCGTTGATGCCTTTAAAGCCAGTCGGTACGTTCGTGGTACCGTCCGATCATAAAGAACGATCCTCGCAGCTCGCACACCTTAATTGTTCCGTCATCCAGATTCTGTTTGCTGCAGTCCCACTTTGTGACCTACATCCTATAAATGTACCTTCTCACCTCTTACATGGTACTGGTTTTACTGCTCCTCCAACCATGTAGTATCTTCTTCCCTTTTTAGTAAACTAGTCATGTGCCCGTTCGTAACATGCTCATTCCAAACTGTGGCCTCCAGTATTGCTGTTTGCAGCTTTATTGAGAACCACTCACCCAAACAACTTGACACTCGACACTGCGCTTCCTTGGGTTCTCAGCAATACACACACACACACACACACACACATCCACTAAACACTATCCACAAATGAATGAAACCTGAGCGATATAACCGGTAGTAACATGACAATGCAGCATAGCGCGACGTTAGCTTAAGTCGCGGCATGCTAAATTAGCCGTCACTGAAACAAAGCGAATGTAGCCTATACATACGGTGTGTGTGCGCGACTGTGAACAACACACACACACGACTTCAAAATGCTTTCCGGTGCAGTTTCAGTCTGATACTTTCTCCGGGTGGATCCAAAATCCTTTCTAGGCTCCAAAATCTTCTCCGGTGCAATTTCAGACCGACGCTTTCTCGAGGTACGCGCTGTACTGCTGGGGGTGATGGTGGGGGGGGGAGCTGTGTTATCGTTTGGCTGCCACTATGTACCGGATTTTCGGACAGAACCGCTAATCCAACACAACGTGACACTCGGCACAGCCCTCACTTGGGTCCTCAGCAATACACCGAGTTTGAAGCCACGATTCTCGTGCTAGGTGAGGAACACCTGTGCACACAGACAGAGATCCCTGGAATTATAGTTTGATGCTTGGTGTTTAGCCGTGGTCTCTGAAGATGCCTGGTTGTATAGCTTTCTATCTTCCCATGGCCATGTGTTCATAAAACACTGTGGAGTGTGTGTGGTTGGTGGGCTGGTTTAAGCAGTCTCCCCTGGCCCGAGTCAGGCTGATTAGACTCTGGGGCTGGGTGAGCAGTACCATGGGAATTAGGGGTGCTGGAGAGTCCCTGGACCACCTGGAGGATTGAGGGTTGAGGAGGAAATGAGGATTGAGGAGGAAATGTAATTTGTAATTTATATTATATATACTAGTCATATGCCCATTGGGAGCGTGCCCCTGCCCGTTCGAAACACGCCCGACCATTCGAAACGGTCCGACTTCATGGCCTCCGGTATGGCTGCTTGCAGCTTTCTCGAGAACCACTCATCCAAAAAACGTAACACTCGACACTGCAGTTCATTGGGTCCTCAGCAATACACCCGCCAAGTGTGAAGGCGATCGGATGAACGGTTGTCGAGGAAATCTAAGGACAGACATACACACATACAGAGATTCCTCTAATTACAGTTGATCATTTAGTGACAATTTCTGAACAATCCCAAATTTGCTAATATTAAATTAGACATCAATATTGTGATGATGATGATGATGCAAATTAAACTTGACTTAGTTATGTCATAACGCCGGTCAAGTTGAATGAAACCTTGTTCATGGCATTTCTTATGCTTCTAGCTAGCCAAAAATATTTGCATGAAGCGAAAAAAAACTGGTTATATGAGTACCAGCATATTTGCCGTTAAGCGCATGGATTCTATTTCCGTTTTTGGATCGCGTGTGTTGGCTGTTTCATTTGGTTTAATAGGGGTGGACTGGACACCTGGGAGTTCTGGAGACACACACACACACACACACTTTGTATGTGGTCTGGTTGTCAACATGACATTTTTAGCGCTGGAAAGATAGATTTTATTAGACTTTATTAATCCCAGTTATGAATTGACAATTGTGTGCACATAATTGTTAGTAGCATTTGCCCAATGATGTGGCAGCAGTCCAGTATAGTAAAAGAGGTGTGTGTGTGTGTGTGTGTCCACCCAGATGTATGATGGATAGATAAGCCTACCAATTGGTACAGTCCACTGGGTAGACTGGTACTGATCTAGTCATCATGTACATCTGGGTGGTAAAATAAGGGCCTTTCAAAAAGGATTTGAAAGGCGTGATGCATTTGTATTAGTCAGTCCTAACACTATACTATATGACTATATACCATATAATACCAATAGTCAGTATACGCGTGTACTCTTGTATTTTACACATGAGTACGACTTCAGCATAGCTAACCTGGGTCTCTTTTGTACTTCCTATTCACTGAAATTCACACACACACACACACACACACACCAAAGGTTCTGGAAATGGGCCATTCTGAGATGTGGAGATGCGATGTCCTGGTTTAGTACCCTGCCTTCTGATTATCTTAATCACCTGTTTTTGTGACGTGTATTTTGGTCGAGAGTGCACATTTTTAAAAGGCGTCATAAAAAAATTAATTAATTTCCACACTGAGATAAAACAGAGAAAACTAACCACATATTTGCTTTTCTGAGGCAGCATATGTGGTATACTGCTGTACTTGATGAATGGAAAGAACCATGAAACCGTGATCAAAATTAGAATAAATTCCGTTCGCCTGATAGGTGCGTTGTGGAGCTGTGCATGGCGAGTATGGATACGTTCATGTATTGTCTATACTCTGACAGAGAGGATAGACAGAGAGTCGTAGTAGAGTAGAGTTCTGGACTCAAGTGGGATTGGAATGGATTGCCACCCACATGCAAAATAGAAAATTAGCCTCTTGTAACGTGTGGGTGGAACAGACGTGTGTGTGTGTGTGACTGCATAGGCCTACAGCAACGACACACAATAAAGTTTTAAAAAGAGTTTTGTTATAGGTTCTGCTAGGGAAAGTTGTGTGAGTGAAACATTCCAGTGTAAGGTATTATAAGATATGTATTTATAAATATGAGTTCATTTTAATTTGAGTCAATTCAATTGCTATTTTGCACAAGGTATAAGGCCTAATGTGATCACGTGACACAAATAAAATACAGCACAAACCTAATATAAACACAGCCATCATGTTTCCCACTGTAGGAAAGAACATTTTAATAAATATGTAGTCGACACAAATCGTTGTTACTCACTTTCACAGACGTCTTACTCATTATTGAACACTAGAGGGCGCCATTGAATCACTTCCCCGGTCTGCTTAAATAGACCTTGCAGACAGTTAACGCGCTGGTTATGTATGACGTGTTATAATAACATATGATACTAGCCACTGTTTTATAATGCATATAAGCCTCCACGCCGCAATGCTAAGTTATGTATTAATGCTACGTTATGCATAAGTGATTAGGGCTCCACAAAAGAAAGCAAGACAGCTGGCAAATAGAGCCCGTAAACAGAGGTGTCGGCGTAAGACAAACACAGGTGTCGCCCGTAACACTAATTATGGGTCTGCTCGTTTTACGCTCCAGGACACGGATAGTCGACTACCGCCGTGCGTAAAAGGAGCACACCCATAATCAGTGTTACGAGCGACGCCTGTGTTTGTCCTACGGCGACACCTCAGTGGGAAAAACCAAAAAAAATCGAAATGACCTCAAGCCGCCAGCAGGTGTCATTAAACGCTCCGTTCGGGTGTGAACGTCCACACAGCTGGGGCGTTATGGGCCCTGCGCGGGAGTCTCGGCGTAACGACCTTATCGTTGTCTAATAACGCCATTTGTTTAACGGATTGCGGATCACGGCGGCCGCTTGTCACAATGTCGACCGGTGATTAGAATCTACGACAGCTTTTTATGCACACAGTAGGCCTACGTCTGCGAGAGCTGTTGTCTTTATGATCCCATAATCCTATTCCGCCGTGGACATTTCAATTATGCCACATTGTCCATCTATATTCATTTCTCACGGGCTTATCACAGAGACACCTAGACTCTGCATCACTCCAGTTAATTGCAGGTTCAACAGTTTATGTCGACACACATTATAATCTCACCCAATGTTTACTTACTTAATAATTTTTTTCCAGGGCACCTTCAGGTATATGACTTATGAAATCTCTACCTAGACTAAAATGCTTTTAATGTCTTTTTAACGAGGTGTAACTGAACATGATTTCGATAATTTCCCTCTTTCCCACACCTGCACTTAGCATAATTACTCTGCATGCGCAATGACCTCTTATTGGTTAATGGTGCCGTCTTATGATTACGGTTGCAAGCTCATGGGAAGAAAAAGGTTGGCCTTCCGCTGGTCGGAATTGCCTGACATTTACGCTCGGCAAAGGAAGTACAGCCGCAGCGCTAGGAACCGCTGTCAGTACACGAGGTGAGAAATGCCAACCGTTTAAAAAGGAAAGCGTAGAACTAACGCGTTTAGCCAACCAATGGCGACGACGACTCGGTTAGTGGATACGAGAGAGAGCGAAAAAAACCCACATCTTTAACGCAACCCCGGCAAGACAGAAATACCATTCTGCATTAAGCTCCGGCAGGCCTGTTCAGTTGGTGGCCCAGCGGGCAAACCGTTTTTATCCACTTTGTCGCGGCCCTACGACCAGCCCGTGACCCCGCACGCTCTCTGTGGCGCACTGACGTCTGTCCCTGCTGTGGCCCAAAGTTTTGAGAGCTAAAATGTCGTTGTCCACATTGAAAAGGCCAAAGGTTCACAATTCGACCGAGGAGTCGACTGTGAAATACATATTTAGCCATGTGGGATCACAGCCCATATGTCTGATCTGCAAGGAGGCTATCGCAGTTCCAAAAGAATATAATCTGAGAAGGCAGTGCGTCACGTATCAGTCGAACTTCAACGGCACAGATCCGATGGGCTCAGATGCTCGGCGAATCAAAGTGCAGAGCCTCTCTGTGAATTACCGACAGAGGAACATATAATGGCCCTGTTCTGAGGGGAGTACCATAGCCTCTTCTTGAATTGTCGGTCAAAATAAATAAATAAACTCTTCTCAGATTGCAGATTGTCTTTGAAGATGTACTAGTGACCGATGGTAAGGTGAAGAAGAGTGTTTTCGAGAGTGGAGTTACATTCGAGAATGAACTGAACGTGAATATGAATAACATGGTCACTTGTTGCTTGATGTATTTATGTTTCAGGTCATTTCTGTTGAATGTTAATAACACCATCAGTCATCGCTAGATTGATGAATGGGTGAGGCTGTTTATTTTGATTGTTCATTTGAATAATATGAATGAAATGATTCATTATAGTAGGCTACTTGTAGCAGAATGTTACGGGTTCAGTGTTAAAAGGTTCAATGTCTTTCAATCTGCCACATTCATTAAATCAGTTTTGAATTAATCTTTTGAGGTGAACTGATTTATTGAAAATGTACGCACATTTTAAGGGTATTAGTGTTGTTTTTTATGTTCACATGTAAGTGCTTAATTGCGATAATTACCCTTCATCTTTTCCAGCCCCCCTTAATCTTTTATTTCAATTGGTCCTCATAAGGAAGTTGAATACCCCTGAGCGACGGCGACCAGATCGTCCCCGTTTCAACCCGGGTGTCCCGAGGTGCCGACAAATATCCGTAAAACACTAAAATGTCCTGATTTTCAACATTCGCCATCAAATAATAATAACAGACGTTTATAATTTGTTTGTAGCAATTTGCGATTGCTTAGCAACGGTTGTTGATCTTCAGACAGCGTGCCCTGACACTTTATTCCAACCCAGAGTAAACACACACGCCAGGCCGGGGCGCCAGGACGAATTGACTGAGGGGGGGGTCTTAAAATGTCTTTCATAAAATAAAATTCATTGATGTACGCGATAGCCTCAGAAAATAAATAAATAAACGCCAGGCTACGGTTTTAAAATCTTAAGATTTATTAATCAGAGCACTCACATAAGAACATTGCACTGGCAAAGTGGTAAATATTTAATGAACGATTTTCTGTCAGAATCTGCTGGGGGAAGCAGCTGTTTGCAGTGTGTACAAGTGCATTACTGTTTAAGTAACAGTACTGAAGCATTACAACAACAGTAAACTGAATATTAACCGGTTTTCTCCTAAATAACCCGTTGCTCTGTAACTCCTTAATAACGAGTTAAAAACAACTTAACACAATCGACGTAGTGCAGGGCGCACTGACACTGGCAACAACCAATGAGACTTGAGATCAAGAATGACCAATGGGGTTTGAGGTCAACAGTGGCCAATGGGATGTGAATGGTGTTCCCGGTTGCCTAGTGTGGACCGTTGCCCCGATAGCAAGGCGAGACTGGCCGTGTAGTGTGTTTAAAAGTTGCGTAGTGGCTATTAACAGTAACAGTAAAGTGTCAATTAAAGCATTTAAAGACTTGAGAACGGTTCTGTGGACATTGTAAGTCGCTTTGGATAAAAGCATCTGCCAAATGCCCTAAATGTAATTGTAAATGTAATGATATTTTACTTTAACTCTTAAAGTAAAGTAAGGGAATGATTGATGCGTCTTTTACCGTAAATATTGCAATATATGCATTCATGGCGATATGGTGATTTGTTGTTGGGCCCGACACACGCACACACCTTTTGATCAACATATCAACATAGTCCATGTATATAATACATGGACGTAGTCACCGTGACGTCACCCATTGGCTTGTAGACGACCGTTTCGAAGCCTCGAGTTTGGCATTTGGCCGTCGCCATCTTGGTTTTTCGCAAACCAACTGACAGAAGTGGCGAGAGGGCGCCGTGTCTTTTAGTACAACCGAACACTGAACAAGACATTTTTAGACAACCAAAATGTAACAATTAGCCTTCATGAACTGAAAACACACTGTGAAAGGGTTAGTTCTAAGATGAAAACACCGACAACATCCAAAAACATCTGTCGAGCAAGCCTTATATTAGTTATGTTCAAATAATTTTAATTTAATTGAATTTTTATTATTGTTCTTTTTTTATTGTTTATCTTTTTTTTAATTGTTCGAAATAAAGATTCATTCAAAACAAGTTCCGTATTTAGATGTACAGAGTGCCATAGATACGCATTCTAGCTTGATTGATCGCCAAGACTATGGAGGCTATCAATGCATGACAAAATGCAAATATGCATCAAAATATGCACACCTGTCTCCTTAGCATGTTTGTTTCTTTTCTTTCTATTTTTGTACTGCCTTTCATTCCCTTGCGCTCCACACGGCCTACACTCCACTACACCGTCAGTGATCCAGCGTGTTCCGATTGTGAGGATCACTCGCCGATTCGCTCGCTTTTGACTCCCCCCTCAGGGTGGCGGCCGCTCCTGCGCGCACGGTGGGAATGCCGACATAAAAGATCATCTTAAGACGGGCCAAACATACGGGAAGTAGCACCGTGCCGACCCACTTCTCAGCACTTCTGAGGCGTGTCCGTGGTGGTGAAGGGTGCGGTCCCACATCCGGATGAAAACATCTACGGTGAGTGTGGATACGTGTGCGCCTTGCGTTGACGCGCGGTCCGTCCCCGGGTTCGGCGGGGGTTTGAAAATGCGGTCACCCTACGTCAAGCTCCGTTTTTAAACTCCCCGTCAAGCGGCGTTTTCAATTCAATTCTCGACTGGCTGAGCGTGTCGCGCGCACACGAAGGCAAAAGAAAAATGGCCGAAGGCTGAAGAGGGAGCTGACTGGATCGTCCACGCTGACTACTCGGGGTAGTCGCTTGTCAGTGGAATGTTCGAAATGGAAGTACGGCCGGTGTCCCCGCGTCGCGACGTTGTTTTAATGTCGCCCGCGTGTCTTTGGGACTGTGTGTGCGAGGCGGCTCTGATGGATCGTGTTCCGTGTCAAGAGTGGTCGATGTAGGTTTTTACCTTCATGTATGGGCTTGTAGAGGTGTGTAGGTGTGTGTGTGTTAAGGTGTGTGTCCTGTGTAACCTAGTGTACACAGGAAGAAAAAGAGAAAGTGCTAGAATGTGTCTTTTTCATGAGCTGTGAAAAAGGCTTTAAATTCATGAGACATCGATTGATGGAGCCAAAAAGAGAGAGAGTGAGAGAGATGTAGGTAAAGCCAGAGGGCGAGAGACGTAGGAAAACACAGGGAGAAAAGGAGAGAGAAAGCTGTAGCAATAGCCTGTGCGTGAGAGAGAGGAAGAGGGAGAGGAAGCGAGAGAGAGAGAGAGAGAGAGGGTGGGAGCGAAGTGGAAAGAAAGAGAGGGAGGGAGAGGCACATCTGCCAAATGGACGGCTGAGTAGTCACATGTCCAGCTTGTCTCCCTCTACCTACCATTCATTAGCGATAACACGCCCAGAGTGACAGGCACAGATGTGACGGAGGCCATGCTACAGTCTGCTAACCAGTGGCAGGAACTACACCTCTCCTCCCCACTGATAGCTATGTTAAGGGTAGCCACAAGACACCCCCCACCCCGCCCACCCTCTCAAGAAACATGGCGACGGAGGTCTGTGGAGGGTGTGTGTGGCGATGATGTGGGTGGGGGGTGGTCATCGTC
>OMKP01083153.1:0-16421 GCA_900302375.1 Bathygadus melanobranchus | reverse complement strand
ACTCAGGAAATTATCTTAATTGTAATGAACTGTTTAACCGTCTCCGTCTAACTTGAAAACGAAACCGAAACTGTTCTGCAACCTAGCACGAGCGGTAAGACAAAAGACGTTGCCTAGCAACGGGTTAAGCCTCTTTATCTATGCTTTCTTCCGTGAGCCTTTTGCACATATGCTTAAAGAAAAAAACTGCCTACATTATAGCTTTCCATTAATGGGTTTTCATTTATTTACTAAGAAGTACAATACAGTCAAGTGCAAGTTTCATGTGTGGGCCATATTCCATTATATTTTTAGAATTTACTGCGGGCCAATTAAAAATGGACCACAGGCCGCAGTTGGCCCGCAGGCCGTAGTTTGGACACCCCTGGTGTATAGTCACAGGACTGTTTCATGGCCCCCACTGGCTGGGGGGGCATAGATCAGTGGCAGAGAAGGACAGAGGCCTGTATAAACAACATAGAAAGATTACTGTTTCTTGAATGCGATCCCATGAGACCCTCTAGGCATGTTCCATACATGTCCTTTTCTTCTTGTATTCAGTCAAAAATGTTGATAATCCTTGTGAAGGATAACTTTGTATTTGTATGTATAATTGTATTGTATTTGGGTGTGCATTTCAGGAATGTATGGAAGAGGGGCCTGGAAGATTACCATTTCCCAAATGGTGTATGGTTAAACTCATCAGGTGGTAAAAATGTCTTGAGTGTGTCTTGCTGTTTAACAGCGTTGGGGTCCATTCGGTTGAGGCAAAATCAAAAAAGGGGTATCTCCTAGGAATAGGAGAGTGTGTGAGAGTGGGGGTGAGGATTATTGGAGCTAAATCACTTATCAGGCCCACATCAGTCAATGACCCTGGACCAAAGTGTGTAATCCAAAGCAGCGCAGCCTGGTACGGCTACAGCATCTTTGTAGGCCATGAAGAGCTGCATCATCTGACACCAACATCATGCCAATAGGTCAAAAACTATGGTGAATATAGTCTGTTCGTACGCAGCCACTGCCAAGGACAAAGGCAGACTGCAGCGTATCATCCGCTCCGCTGAGAAGGTGATTGGCTGCAATCTGCCATCTCTCCAAGACCTGTACGCCATCAGGACCCTGAGGCGTGCAGGTAAGATTGTGGCCGACCCCTCCCATCCCGGACACAAACTTTTTGTGACAGTCCCCTCCGGCAGGAGGCTGCGGTCCATCAGGACCAAAACCTCACGGTTTTAACTAACATAAACCTTAGTCAGCTAAGAGAGATTTCCCCTTCAGTCCATTCTGGCTCAAATAAATATATCAATGAACAACAGTTTCTTTCCATCTGCGGCTGGCCTCATCAACAAGGCCCGGGACCCCAACTGACATGGACCCCTTATCCACCACCCCACCCCCCACAGACACTATACGTTACATTAACGTACTGTTTATTTATCGGACTAAATGCGTTACATTAACGCACACTTTTCTGACCCCTGTACAGTAAACACACTCTATGCACCTCATACTGTGAACCTTTGCACATTCTCTGTATTATATTGTAAATATCTCTTTTCTATTTTATTTTATTACTGCCGTATTTCTCTGTATTTATTGTTCATTGTTTGCACCAACAGACCAGGCCAAATTCCTTGTAATGTGAAAATTACTTTGCAATAAATCAATTTCTGATTATCAGCTCCCGAAAGAGATTCAAGACCCACCTATTCAGAGTTCACCTGGACTCTGAATAGCTTCACCTCCTACCCACCTCTCCTCCCCAACCCTCTCCCCCCTACCCGATCAATGTTTGAATCCCACCCCTCCTAGATCCCTAGCACTTCCATGTTTGTATGTGCTGGCACTTTGTAGGATCCTGTATGCTTGTGTGTCCCGGTACTTGAAATAGTACATAGCTGGCGTAGCAGCTTATCCTGGCTACCTGCTGTTGTACAGTAAGGGGTCAACCTAGCAATTGTAAGCCTGGAACTTGTTCTATTGACCTGGCAATCAGGAATGCTTGTAACTTGTTCTATTCTAATTGTACTGTATCATCAGTGATATATTGTTGTCTCCCTCTTTTGACAAATGTGTTACTTTTTGTAAATCTCTTTGGATAAAAGCGTGTGCCCTAAATGTAAATGTAATTACTATTAACCATTTCTATAGTGATGTTTTTATAATGATTGTGTGCTCCTCAGGACTCATACAGCTGTGAAGATTGCACCTCGTTACAAATCTCCGGTTGTCCATGTCTTGGATGCCTCCAGAAGTGTTGTAGTGGTAAGTGAATTATATATGTAGCTCCTGCTACTGCTTTCAATATGCAATACATTTAGCAATGAAGTAAATGACTTCCTCCGTCATCCATTGCAACATGTAAGTTATTCTGTGTGTTATGGTGAAGTTGCATTGTACAAATGGTCTCTCAAATGAAATTTGGGCATGTCATCATTTGGGTTAGGGTTAGGTTTCATGTGGTATCATTGTCCCAGATTATACTTAACATTGCAGTACATTACTCTCATGCTATGTACCAGTGCTCCCAACTCCTTGAAGATACTGTGCGGGAGGTCTTTTTTGAAGAGTTAACAGAGCAGTACGAAGAGATCAGACATGAGCACTATGATTCGTTAAAGGTAAGAAGACATGGTAAGAAACATGACTTAAAGGCACTGTAGGTCATATTTAAGAGCTGTAATTTAAGTGTAATCTGTCAGCTATTAGTGAGTGAAATGCACTGTAACAATATGTTTACAATTTTGATTTTAGCTTCTGGCTCATTTCTGACAAATTGGGGCTCCTCTTCCTGATTATCACTTCTCAATGGCAGAGAAACTTGGAAGGGAGGGAGTAGAGAGGGATGGCTGTGTTTTTGTCTTTAGTTTCAAAATCCTTTTCTGTTCTTTACACTCAGTAAATAGCTCTTAAATCTTAGCTACAGCACATTTATCATTGTCATGCTAAATATCAAAAGTTGTGAAAACTTCAATTGATGTAATTATTGCATGGTCCACCATTTGCTGCAAATATATAAATGCATCCACAAGAGGAAGATGAAGCTGTGTCGTTGGGAAAGCTCAGTATGTTGCTTTCAATGTAGTCTCACAAATCAGACTTGAGATGAATAACCTAAGTCTGATAGCAGACTAGCTCAAATGTAGGTTAACTTATACTTTTACTTCATATTTGTTTCAACCAATCATGTTGCTATGGGTGGGGATCTGTAAGCACGTAATTGGCTAACATCAAACAATATATAACTGTCGGTATATTTGAATATCACCATCACTTCAGAAATTGGCTAATATTTTGAAGAAAGGAGGATGATGGGGTGGGTGGGTTGGTGTTGTCGATTCCATATGTTTTCTGTTCCAAGATAACTTGGGAGAATCAGTCATGAGTTAACTACATCTTTCAGGAGCGTCGCTACCTCTCACTGTCCCAGGCAAGAGAGCAGGGCCTTCATATAGATTGGCTCTCACAATCCAAACCAGGTGAGGCTAAATAGAACAAATAAGGTATTAATTAAGTTGAACCTTTGTCTTATTCAAACAATGCATCACCATGCATGTTGAATTATATTTGTTGATGAATAAAGCATTTAGTGCAATAGTAGAATTTGGGGTACCATTGTCACAGTTGGTCAAATAAAGCTTTCACCCATCTTTCAGTGCGGCCTCAGTTTTTGGGTACCCGCGTGTTTGACTCTTACAACCTCCGCAACCTGGTCAACTACATCGACTGGAAACCATTTTTCGATGTCTGGCAGCTCAGGGGCAAGTACCCCAACAGAGGTTACCCTAAAATATTCCAGGACAAGACCGTAGGTATGTAAAAAAATTAGTTCCTCGTTGTCAATTGTGACATTATGGGAGGCTGGTTACACCTAGTAGTGTCGTTTGTAGTGAGGGCGATTAGAAAAAAGGCAAAAGTCAGTTTATTTACACATACATACATAACAGAAAAATATGGGGAACTAAAAATGCAGGATAAGAGTGCCTATATAAACATAAAAGGTTTAATTATTAGCCACACATGATGGCTTCACACCAAGCATTTCCCTCAGAGCCTCTCCCCAAGCATGGCATTGTTAGCCTTATATAAGCCAGCCAGTCCACCTGCTCCTGGGGACTGTAGTTATTTCAGAGGAACCATTTGGAGTTGTAGTCCCGCAACCAGCAAAAGGGAACATGACAATCTTCATTGACCATGCCTCATGATTTCACACAATAATGGTGTTAACAATATTGGGCCATGGATTGCATCAGACATTGAAGAATATGTCAGTACTCTGCCATCGTGTCCAGTAAAAGGAAATTGTGACTTCTGGGTAATGCAGGCACAGAGGCGAGACGAGTGTTTGACGAAGCCCAGGGGCTCCTCAACCGTCTGATTGACAGCCGAGGTCTCTGGGGTAAGGGTCTGGTGGGCTTTTGGCCTGCCCAGAGCGCCGGCGATGACATTAATGTCTATTCAGAAGATGTCACACCAAACTGCAATTCAGAGCCTATTGCAAAATTCCACGGACTACGACAACAGGTAACCATGCACTTTAAAACATTTCTTTTTGTTTTTCCTCTCATAAATGTTGGTGGGGAAAACACTGCCTGACAAGGTGCCTAACTACTAATACATTTGCCTCTGCATGACTTGTCTTTCTGTTGCATATAGGCAGAGAAGGACAGTGCGAGTTCAGAGCCCTACCTTTGCCTGTCTGACTTTGTGGCTCCGAAAGACAGTGGGCTGGCCGATTACATTGGGCTTTTTGCTGTGGGTGTGTTTGGAGCTGAAGAGCTGAGTAAGCAGTTTGTGGCAAAAGGAGATGACTACAGTAGTATAATGGTCAAAGCATTGGCTGATCGACTGGCTGAGGTAAAGTGACTTATAGAAAAGACACATAAACTAAGGGGCTTTAGTTTATCAGACAAAAATATGACTTAACTAACATAAACCTTAGTCAGCTAAGAGAGATTTCCCCTTCAGTCCATTCTGGCTCAAATAAATATATCAATGAAGTTAAATAAAGAATGAAGTTATAGGCCTCATTTGAGCCACTAATTGGTATTCATTGTAAAATTGTGTGTAGCTCTCTATTGTGTGTAGCTCAGGCTAAAAACAACTGAAACTCTGAAAGTGAGGAGGAGAGAGTTGTTTGTGAGCTCACAAGCTCAAATTTGTTGCTGGATGTTGCTGGATCTGTAAGCGTGTAATTGGCAAACAAACTCGGCCAACAATGTCTAAAGGTTTCAAATCAACACTGTGTAGACTAGCACTGCGTAATACAGCAATTTAAAAATGTTGCATTCAAATCTCCTTCTGAAAGCTTCATCTACTCTTCGGTAGAATATCTCAACAAAACGAGGTGTAAATACGCCCCTTGCAGTTTTTTTTTTCTGCCCAGATTATGTGCTGTCTCAACCTGAAGTTCTGCTATAACATAGTAGGACTCTTGGATCTGGGGTTACATTCAGGCTAACTCTTCTATTCTTGGTTACATCATAAAGCTACTCAAACTTTCAAACTTCGTCTTACAACCTACATGTTACCCTAAAACACAGGAGCCAGGCATCGAAAACCTTAAGGTGTGAGATATGATTCCTGTTTACTCATTTGTCATTCATGGTCCTTACAGACAAAATAAACATGTCCTTGTATCTTTATTCCTCAACTTTACAATATTGTTTTTCTTTTTATCTTGGCCGGAGCCATCATATGCACTGCAACACGGGTAGTGGAGCACCTTTCATTGGTTATTATGGCAGTGTTACCCATCCCAATGCAAAAGCTGATGGACAATCATTAAATGTGACGCTCAATGAGTAAACCGATACTTTAAGTTGGTCTAATTACCTGCCACTTCAGTCATCAATGCAGTTGCAAGTGATTTTACCCTCAAAAGAAAGTGGGTTGCACTCCCAAAAACGGTCTATAAATTCAATATACAGGCTTGCTCTGATCTTACCCTCTCCAACATACTCCCTTCAGGCCTTTGCAGAGGAGCTCCATGCTCATGTTCGCAAAGACATGTGGGGCTATAGCACAGAGGAGGACCTACTTAACACTGCAGACCTCCACCGGCTTCGCTACCAGGGCATCAGGCCTGCGGCAGGCTACCCTAGCCAGCCCGACCACTCTGAGAAGAAGACCATGTGGAGTCTGGCAAATATCCTGGAAAAAACTGGTAAGCCACCAATCAAAAACGTCAAAACTTTTTACACAAGACAAATCACATACAGGTTTCAGGTTTGTACCACAGCCATTGTTGGAGATGTGCAAACCGTAGTGACCATAGTATGCCAGTTTATATTGCTTTGAATAATGTTACGAATGATTAAAATGTAAGGCACAGCACAGTGATGTTTCAAAGAAATTTGCATTTGACACACACTTTGTTTATATTGGGTGATGACCAGCGAGTTTCATTTGTAGTAAGTGATCAGCAGTATGGGGGATCTGGTGGATGGATTTAATAAATCCACCTCATTGGCCGTAATGGAATTTGTCATGGAAATATCAACTGCGGTAGACAATAAAGAGTATACCAGAGGTGAGGACTTGACAATCACTGACTCGAGACTTGACTTGCATGTATGTGACTTGCATGCTGTTTTATAGTTCATTTTCTGTATGCATTCTAGCAGATGCACAAACATCCTCTACACAAGAACATTTACATTTCCATCGTTCTTTATTTAGGCACAAACAATCTCATAAATGTCTAGTGGCTGGTCAGGCTATTTGATAATTTCAATTATCATATAATAATGACACATTAGGTTCAGATTAATGTAACTATTTTTATTTCTTAGTTAATCACTGCATTAATGAGGCATTTTTTATTAAATACAAACTCTGTTAGTGAACAAACTTACATTATATTTACACATTTAGTTTGAAGGGGTGTTGCCAGAGTGCTGGGCAAAATTAACCATTTTGGTGGGTTTCTGGGTCAATATTTGAAATATGCAGAATTTCATTGTTTAGAGCTCTGAAATTGTTTATTATGGATATAACGTATTATTTATTTTTTTGCAATTGGTTGCATTAGGAAGTAGGCCTACTTGCCAAAATCTGCCAGCAAATGTTGAGTGCTATTTATTTTTTCATTATTTGTTATACAGCTGCTATAGCTTACAGTAAACACTTTAGTTGTAAATTATTTGTAAGTATTTACAGTTTTTATTTTAGAAAAAATATGTTGACACTTTCTAAAGTAAGGTATTGATGAGGTATTCATTTCTAAAATTGGTTGACAATATTTTAATCTTCTATGTCTAACGGTGGGAGATTCCATTGAGAGGATGGGGGTGCTAAATAATTTTTTGGCTTCTAGAAGGAAAAGCCTATAAGTTATAGACTGAGCTGCTCTTCATACCTGGGAAAGACTGCCCCCACATGGACCTACTCGTCACCATTGAGGACGTTACAGTATCTCTTTCACCGACCGCGTGGTGCTGGACAATCAACTGTGCTGCAACCCCAACATCACTGCAGTGGCCAGATCGTGTAGAATTGCTCTCTACAACATCCGCAGGATCCGGCCCTTCCTCACATGAGAAGCAGCGCAGATCTTCGTCCAAGTGCTTGTCATCACCCGCCTCGACTACTGTAACTCGCTCCTGGCTGGACTCCCAGCCTCCGCAATCAAACGTTTGCAGCATATCCAGAATGCTGCAGCACGCCTTGTGTTCAACCTACCGAAGTTCTCCCACGTGACCCCCCTCTTCCCTGATCTCCACTGGCTCCCTGTAATCACTCGTATCAAGTTCAACACTTTGGTGCTGGCCTACAAGGCTGTCAGTAGAACTGCCCCCACCAACCTCCAAGCACTGGTAAAACCCCATGCCCAAGCTCAAACACTCCGCTCAACGACTTCAGCTGGCCGCCTGGTGCCACCATCACTAAGAACATCGCTCCACCAAATCACAACTCTTCTCTGTCCTTACACCGCAGTGGTGGAATGACCTCCCGACAGAGGTCAGGATAGCAGAATAACTAATCAGCTTCCGCAAGAGCCCGCCTGGACGCTGAATAGCTTCACCTCCTAACCACCTCTCCTCCCCAACCCTTTCCCACCTACCCGATCAATGCTAGAATCCCATCCCCTCCTGGATCCCTAGCACTTCCATGTTTGTACGTCCTGGCACTTTGTAGGATCCTGTATGCTGGTGTGTCCCGGCAAACAGTACTTAGCTTTGCGTAGCATCTTATCCTGGCTACCTGCTATTGTACAGCAAGGAGTCAACCTAGCAATTGTGAGCTTGTAACTTGTTCTATTGACCTGGCAATCAGGAATGCTTGAAACTTGTTCCTTTTTAATTGTACTGTACCTTCAGCGATATATTGTTGTTTCCCTCTTTCGACAAATGTACTTTTTGTAAGTCGCTTTGGATAAAAGCGTCTGCCAAATGCCCTAAATGTAAATGTTATACCACACCATTTAGGCTTTCATACCAAAAATTATGAAATCTATAGCAGACTCAACTATTACTAATCTGAAGCAATTGCACTTGGGCCAAAATAAATAAATATATTATAATAAAATGATATTATTGTGAAGTATGTTTTGTAGAATATGTATTTTAATTTTGTTACTACTTATTCCCAGTGGTGTAATCTCTCACAGGCTAACCACAGTAACCCATTTCAGACTTTTGGACCACTTTCTGCTGTCTGTTTATATATCGAAGTTATATTTGGTATTTTGATAATTTGATGCTACATTATTGCCTTGTAGCCTACCATAATTGTATCACCTGAATGTCTCCCATCAATCACATACATACAGGCTATGAATAAAGCAACGTTACACATTATTATTGTTATGGATTGCATTTATATAGCGCTTTTATCCAATGCGCTTTACATTTGCCTCACATTCACCCATTCATACACCGACGATGGTGTCACCATGCAAGGAAACAACCAGCTTGTCAGGAGCAGTTAGGGTTAGGTGTCTTGCTCAGGGACACCTCGACAATTAGCTAGGTGGTGCCAGGGATCGAACCAGCAACCTTCCGGTTGCCAGACAACCTCCTGCACTACTGCCGCTCCTTTGTTATAAAAAAGCTTTGGTACTTTATTGGGTTTATTGGTAAGCAAAAATAGAACACATATACTATGTTTCCATCACCATTATCCACCATTTCCAGCACAATGACATCATATACCATCACCATCATCATTGATGTATGCATTAATTGACTTATAATTGGTCATTTTGATTTCATCTTTCACTACTTTGCCTTGATAAAGGTGTGACAGGTAACAAACAGGTAATAAGTGGAATGTTCCTCTTTTGTGCTATTCAACCCCCTACCCCATCCGATACAGAGCTTGGAAAAGCTTTCATCAAAGAATGTGACGTTTTATAATTTGAGTATAGTGTTATGAAAAAAGTTTTGTCAGTCAAGATATATATTATATCATATTGTAATTAAGCCTATTATTTAAAACTAATAATAAGCTTGATGAGCATAAGAAAATGCATACTGAACTGAACTAAATATGCGATCACCGGTGTCCCAGTCGAGTCCCAGTGTATCAAGCAGTGTATACCTGCCCAGGAGACAATAGGTATCCACAGATACTCTGAATACCTAATAAAGCCTAAGAATAACATACGTTAGCAACACTCACCTAATAAATATGTAGGAAACATGTTGATAAACCAAAAATAGATTGTTTAATATTACTACATTTCATTAATACATCACAATATTAATACACATTATACAAATGAATCCAAGCAAATTAATTGTGTTCCTGGGTGTGATAATAAGAGCATAAGGTCTGTTGGAAACCACACATAAATCATGTTAGATTCAAAATATCCAAAGCTATACAAAACCACTGCAATCTTGATGTAAAATACTAAATCTGCACTGTTCACTCATAGCTCCATACATGACATACTGCATGGAGGAGATCGACAAACACAAATCCTATCTTCATACTCCAAAAAGGAGCCATTTAGAGTAGTTAACAAAGCAATCCATCGTGCAGTCCAACCAAGCCATTATAATAATGTCTTGGCTTCAGCCTACACCTTTTTGGTCATTGTTGAATAACGTATTTATCATGTTATACATGTATTTGTTTTTACTCTTTTATTAATTTCAAGCACAATTAGTTTGAATATTGTTGGAGCATGACATTTTTACAAACTAATAATAATGCCATTGTGCTTATGGAATTGATGTGACAGCAATTATCAAACCCAGCCAGAGATCTTTTGGATAATGGCATGGTCTATGTGCATGGATGTTTCCATATTTTCAGTTGACTTTTGGCATTGATACGTTCATTCAGGAATTGGTCTGACGGAGTCTCTGGCCATGACACCAGCTGCCTCTGTTTCTGGCCTCTACTTCTGGAACCCTCACGCCCAGTACTTTGCCATAGGCAAAGTTACCAAGGAACAGGTGAGTCAATAAGATAAGCATGTGGCTTCAATAAATTACACTTATGACAGCATCCTGATCTCGTTCACATTTCAATTTCTCGTTCAAAGTGTCTGGCCTCAAGCCGTTGAAATCAACTTTCAAAACCCACAAAGTAGATGGACAAATCGGTGCTAGGGGAGAGAGAGTTAATAGCGAAGTTAATAACGAAACAGGGAGTGCAGCACTGCAGTCTGCAGAATTTCAAAAACAATGTTGGTGCACAACGGAAGTGTAGCGATCGACTAAATGAATCTCTGAATAAAGATTTTATCAGAAATCAACCAAATAACATTGTTGAAAACCGAGTTCCTGACTCACGGAGGTCACCACCACATACAATTATTGATTATTATATACAATAAGTAGGCCTATACCAAACATATATGAAATATGATATATAAATATGAAATGTCTCTCAAAGGAATGTCTCTCAAATATGTACAATATATAGGCCTAATATAATATAACTGGGGCAGCTCACCTGGTAGCACGCATACCATTAAGGCTTAGTCCTTACTGCAGCGGCCTTGGTTCGATTCCAGCCCGGGCCCTTTGCTGCAGGTCATCTCTTCTCTCTCTCTCTCTCCTGGCTTTCCTGTCTATCTACACTGTCCTGTTTAATAAAGCAAAAAATGCCCAAAAATATATCTTTAAAAAAAGCTAGCTGTGTGGTCTTGTGTCTGAGACGCATTGCCATTCACACAGAGTATGGCTCTCAACAGCTTGATTCATTATTTGTTTGTTCCTATACATTGTACAATATATGACATGTTTTTTCCTAATGTCAAGGACATTGTATGGCACTTGGGGGAGTATGTGTGAAACATTGTCCAACTTGTAAGGGTAATCTGAAATAAATCGTTTTTCAATGAGATATTGAGGGGGAATATTTCACGTCAAACTGAATTAATCATTTTGGATATAACTATGGCTGTCTGAAACAAACCAAATATATGAAATGTCTCAAACGAATCAATCAAATTGTAAGATGCTATTAAACTGAATACAATACAAGTATGTGTGTTGTTGCATCGGACATGACACCTTACTCTGCGGAGTGGCACAGAGTTCTCAACCGTGCAATTATTTGTTCTTTCATATAACTATTGTCATTATTGCCATTATTATTATATCCTACCTTATCCTTCAAAAAATGTAGGCCTTTCCTTGTGTAACCCCTAAAAGGAAAAACTAGCAGTTCTGTCTGGGGCATAATATCTACTAAACTTTGTAGGCCTAATAGGCTACACTGCGTACATCGTTCATAGTTCTGATCATAACTGATAGGCATATATGACTTGATAAATAGATACAGCTTCCAAATGCAACAAGCAGCTTGTGATTAAGCTAATATCTAAGTCTAATGTTCAAGTTAGCCGTGGATTCTCAAAATGGAATAAAAGTACAATTAAAGAAGAAGTAAAATAGAAAATAACATATACATATATAAGAATATATAAACACACCACACCATGCACTGTAATGGAATGGAATGGAATGGAAATAGGCAGAGCTGGATTGGGGGTGTCCTCCCTCCCCCTAGCGCTGATTAGTCCATCCATATTTATGTTTTTGTTTTCAGTAGAAACCTCTGAATGTTGTTGAATTTTTTCTCCAATCTTACCCTGCTTCCATAACTCCATTGTTTCACTGAACTATTCTCCTCATGTGTCCTCTTTAATACATTGTCTTTTTTCTCTCCTTCAGGTGGAACATTATGCTAGGAGAAAGGAGATGAGTGTGTCAGAGGTTGAGAGGTGGCTGGGGCCCATACTGGGTTACGAGACGGACCAATAGATGGGAGTGGTCTAATCCCAACTTTAGCCTGCAGATCCACATGCAAAAACGTTTCTATACATGAGTTTTGAAATGACATGTCCGTGAGGGGTTGAATGGCATTAAGATGGATCCATTAATTTCATTTGCAACATTTCTATACCTGAACATAGTTTTAGGCAAATATTACCTTATGTTATTATAGGGGAGATATACTGATTGATGTCAGAAGATCTGTCTCAGTCTGTCTGAAATTATGAAGACCGTAACAGTTTTAGATGATTCAACATAATTGAATGGGTTGAATCTTATATATCCAAGATGTTCTACTAATCTCTGTAGTCTTTACATTGAAACATAGTCAGATTTTTGTAGGGCATTTACAGTTGTGCAGGCATTTACAGGTGTTGTTTACATGGACTATAGCGGCTTTTATAGAGGTTTAATTTTTAAATGTAGCTACTTCATTATAAACTACAGTAATAAATGTATGCAAATATTGCTTCTCAGTTGCTTGCTCTGCATTATCTGGATTTCATTTTTGGTGAACTGAATGAAATCATAGCACAATCATTTTGTCCTCATAAGGCTGCTCTAAAGGAACTTGGGTACACTCATGTATAGCATATTTATTACACACCACACACAACATGGTTAGTTGCTTGAGGCTACAAATCATTAGCTAGCCTGTTCTGTTCACATATGCAGAATCTTTATGAGAACCTTTTAAAGAAATTCTTAAATAGAAGCACATCAAACGCCACATCAAAATATTCCTTATTGTAAACACCCGTCCCTGCTTCTCATGACTGATGGTCCTAATGAATGTGTCTACATTCATATTTCAATTAGTTATTTCATTATGTTAATATTTTACTGTTTTGTTGCTTTCCTTTACAAATGCAGTAAGTAGAGCCAAGTTGTTTAGTGTCGAACTCAAGGATGCACATCATTGCACGACAAAATAGTGTTGTATTGCTGCTTGATAGCGATTGAAGATAGAAAATGTCTGAGGATGAAGGAGATTTTGTTTTTGATCATGGGATTGTTGTGCCCTATCAATTCAAGCTGGAATACACAGAAGATCTGGGTCATTTGTAGATTGATCGTGCAAGAGCGAGTCAGAAGGAGGAATAGATTCCCTCTCATCCATGGTGCATAGCAAAACAAAAACAGTAAATAGCAGTACAAAACAGTATAATGCGACAAGACATACAAAAATATATATACTGTATATAAATAACAAAATTAAAATAATGGTAAAATCAATAAATAAATAAAAAATAAAAGGAGTATGATACCACCACCACCGCTGTGATTCTCCATGCAGTGCAAACCATAACCCCAATGATGGATGAACAGACCAAACCTACAAAGCTTTCAGAAACTAATTGAAGCCAACACAACACCAGCAAAAGAGAACAAGGAGGAAACCGCTATGCTTCAGAAAGAAAACAGCTTGCTAATAAGACGATAGACGGGGGATACTGTCCACCACCTGGGAAGCAAGGGCAATGCTGCTACCTCAAACAACACACTGAGGGCAATTATACTCCAATTGAGAGAGAGGATGAGAACTGTTTTGGATGACGTCTGATGGAGATTGAGAGTTTGCAGTGAGATGCACATATGTTTCAAAGAAGATACCTCCAAAGAATGGCTGTTTCAAGAAGCCAGCAGGAAGGGGAGAGCTGAAGGAAGGGAAGGGAAAGAGATCTGAAGGAAGGTTACGCATTGGCCGGTGTTGTGAGAACAGTCCAGCTGCAGCCTTGCAGACCCTACAATCCACACCCACTACAAACCAAGCCCATGTGTTGCTGCAGTGGCTGAAGACAATAGACCATAGCAGATCAAAAATAAATCAAAAACATTATTAAAGGTAGCAATTTTAGCAACTGTCAAGCAAAGAAGTAAGTCTAACCTAGTCCAGTGGTTTTCAAACTTCTGACCAAGGCACATCAAAGGACAAGCCAAAATCTCATGGCACACTGTATTCATATCCGTGCAAAATAGCCTCTATAACGTGTTATCACTGTACATGTTTATTTTTATTTGCTAATGCCAAATCAAATTTGAGAAACAACTGTCATGAAATATATAGAATAGAATTAGGAAATGAGTGCATACAAAGTACTAATATAGTAAATTAAACATTAATTCATGACTTTTTGTATCGTATTTGCAATATTAATGTAAGGTTGTCATAAAATCCCACGCCACACTTGGACTTGCCTCACGACACACTGTTTGGGAACCACTGACCTAGTCTATGCATTTGAGCCACAACAATATGACTTTCAGCACGAATAATAATGTGGTCTAATTAACGAATGAATGCAAAGAAAAACAGAAAAACAAAATACTTATTAAATATAAATATAAATAAAGGTATTTTAGCAACTATTATGCATATATAATGTGGATAAACTGAATTGTTAGCCTAACTGCTAAACATATATTTATACATAAATGTTTATTTCTGAACATGAAAATGTAGTTTTATAACATAAGTCATTCAGATGGTAGGGTCAGAATTTGGCGTAAACAACATGAATGAATGCATCCATACTGCCTTGTATCAACCGTTCAGGCTGGTGGTGGTGGTGGTGGTGTAATGGTGTGGGGGATATATTCTTGGCACACTTTGGGCCCCTTAGTACCAATTGAGCATCGTTTAAACGCCACAGCCTACCTGAGTATTGTTACGGACCATGTCCATCCCTTTATGACCACAGTGTACCCATCTTCTAATGGCTACTTCCAGCAGGATAACGCGCCATGTCATAAAGCTCAATTCATCTCAAACTGGTTTCGTGAACATGACAATGAGTTCACTGTACTCAAATGGCCTCCACAGTCACCAGATCTCAATCCAATAGAGCACCTTTAGGATGTGGTGGAATGGGAGATTCGCAACATGGATGTGCAGCCGACAAATCTACAGCAACTGCGTGATGCTATCATGTCAATATGGACCAAAATCTCTGAGGAATGTTCCCAGCACCTTGTTGAATCTATGCCACGATGAATTAAGGCAGTTCTGAAGGCAAAAGGGGGTCCAATCCAGTACTATCAAGGTGTACCTAATAGGTGTCCCGTGAGTGTACATATACAGTATATATTTAGAATACTTAAAATGTATGCTCTAAAGTGAATGACAAAAAATGGCTTAGCCCACAAACATCAGAAATGAATAAATGGAACGAAACGAGTTTATGAGGTATACCAAATGGAATTAATAGCAAATTGATAATTTTTAGTTTTAAAGGTAATAAACAACCATCTTTGGTAAATGGGTAAAACACCCATGAGAAACCTGAAATCTATCCATCTTGGTATTTATGTGTATCTAAGAATATGCTTTTGAAATTGGACAATAAAACTCATTAAAAAAGGAAACCCTGGAGATTATTTGCTATTATTAATTAGAATAAAGTCCTGGCCAGCTGAGCCATATATATTTGTATTCCATCAAACATATTTTCCATTGTGAAGCTTAACATTTGTAATCATTTAAGCTTTTAAAACATTTTAGCTGCACATATCGCGTATAAAATACAACTTTAACATCACTGACTTCACTGTCATTAACTATATAGCACAAATAAATAAATTAATCTAAGCATTCTAAATATATACTGTATAATGTATATCTAGATGCCTCACTAGATGGGGATACAGGAGGAGTTCCAAGGATCAGGTTTACTGGATTTATGAATTTGAAATTTATGAAATGTTGACACTCTTATATGGATTCCATTATCTTAACTTGATCCCAGAATGCCCTCAAAACTGGAGAGGGCTATGTACACCATTCACGTCAAATTTATGTCCATAGTTTCACCAACAACTAGTTGGAATAGTTTTATTATATTCATGTTGTACGTGTGGTAAGTCTATAATCTGAATTAGAACTGTTTACTAAGTCATCCTTGTTGAAGCAGAGCTGACAGAGCTACTTGCAAGCTAACTTGTTGAATTGAACTTAGAATTGAACTGTCTGTTGTTGCTATTGTTGTTGAGTTGCCAGCTTCAGTCTAAGCTGTCTGCAACTGATATTGAGTAGAGAAACTGAATTAGAGCTGTTTTCTGCTAAGCTATTATTGTAGAAGTTGCTAGAAATAATTCAAGCTAAACTTGAATCTAACTCTAGCTATAGTTAACCTAGCTACTTTACATTTATCTTTACATTTCAAAAGTTCCTTTTTAGTAAAGTACTTCCTTGTGACCTACCTA
>OMKP01083148.1:0-14560 GCA_900302375.1 Bathygadus melanobranchus | reverse complement strand
TGTTCGGACTACGCTGTCGTTCTGAAAGGATGAGATGTGACTGTGAGCTGCTAGTTCAAGTATTAACAGCCGCCCCATTTTGGCTTCTATCATTCTAGCCCTGAATGAAAGATTATGCAAATAAAAAGTGAATGATTATGGACGACACTGGAAATGACATTGTCCAAAAAAATACAATAAAAATTGAAAATCCTTCGTGTGCCGTCTTAACTCTGGTGGTTTGTAATTTGGTCTCTGAACTGGATATTGGCAGAACAATTTGTTTTTATGTGTTCACTGGTCTGAAGTTAATATTTTAGATTTAGATGTCTGCTATGTTGGGTAGGCCTACTACCTAGGTTTATTTAGTAATCACATTTGGTTTTAATTAGAAGTTATTAAACGCTTGCATTTTTTGCCTCCAAGCAAAGAATCAATATCTTCCTCATTTCAGTATGGTTAAAGTTAAGTATGGTTGTTTCTGTGCCCCTGTGTGATTCAGATTAGCCTTTTAAAAACTACCCTGTAGTGACGTCACATGAGGGTCCACCAAGAAGCCTACCAGTGGGCTGTACCAAATGGTAGGCCGATGTAGGCGTCATTATTCTACGTTTTCAACTGGAATTTATAAATTGAACTACGTTGAGTGTTAAAGTGTACACTAATACATGCTAAGTACACCAATGGGCCAACTGGTGACTCTGGCTCCGTCTTTAGGTGATACCGGCAGATAACCTCCTATAATGTTAAGCCCTAATGGACTGGTCGCGTTCACCTGCGGGCGCGTCACGCGCATGGATGGTCACGCGCACAAACTACGGCGCGAGGCGTCCGCAGCGAAACGTACGGAAGCTAGTCGGTATTAGTGTAAGTTATGGATGTATAACGTGTACGTACATGTCAGTGTTTGTTTTGTTCTTTTCTTTCGACTTCGCAGGAAACGTCTTCCAGGTTAATGAGTTTCCTCGGTGAGTACGTAGAAGTAGAAGTAAAGTACAATCATGTTTAGACTGCTAATCAAACTGAAGGCTAACTAGTCTGTTCAAGACTGTGATTAAACTACCGTAAATGCAATTTGAGTAAATAAAGATAGTTCATGTGTCATGTAAACCTCAGAGTGTGCCATGTTAGCGATATGCAGTCAGACTTTGAAACGAACGAACGAACGTCATTGTCAAACAGTTTCCGTTAGCCGCCATTTTGGTTCTTTTGGCGGGTAAACCTTCTAGAATGTCTGGAATTGTTCGCTTTATTTTTTACAATACGTTCAGTTTCCCCACCCGGCTACTATGGGCGTATTGTGTGCATTATAGTTGTACGACAGATTTGACATTTTTAATGTTAAATTTGACTAACCTCAATGTGATGCTTATCAGTTGTATGACGTATGTACGTGTGATGTGACGTGAACACGTGTGCGTCGTCACAAATATCAGTTGTACATCAAATCCCTGTGCATTAAATGCAGTTGTCGGCCTATAACACATTCACATCTCATTACGATCAGTTACTATTAGCTCAAGTCCAGTTTTAGTCCTACGTCTAAAGTCCTTTTTCTTTTCAGATGTTATTTGATTTGATAATCAGTGATTATCAAATCAAAACAAGCAAGAACAAGTGATGTTGATGGAGAAATACCTGAATGTCTTGGACGCTGCGACTGGTATGTATTAACTATGGAACCCTGACGTTAAGAGGACATGCACTCGGCTGTACATGTTTGGTTTTCGACAAATGTACTTATTTTTAGTCGCTTTGGATAAAAGCGTCTGCTAAATGTTTAACATGCTTATGTTATTTTCAGGGCTAATGTTGGCTATTGCTGAGTTAATGAAGTGATGTATTTGTTTATTTCCAAATAAACTTGTACATTTCTGACTCCATCGTTGTTTGACTCAGTCCTTCATGGCTCCCTGGTTTTATTCCTTGGTTTGAGAGATCGACTAGATAGATAGACTGCTCTTCCCATAAGGGGGAGGGGCAATCACAGATCTAATTGGTCCCAGGTGATGTCATGTGCCGAATGACCTCACCTGGCACCAATTCAAACCAATCAGAAACATGAATGGATTAATATGTGGTTTAGTTTAATTCCTGTTCATGTTTTCTTTATGTGCAAACCTTTGTGTTAAAGGGGGGGCTACAACAATAAAATGATGTATTGCATTTGTCAAGTTTCCATTAATGAATTTGTATTTGTCCATTTGTTTACTTACTTTAAACACCTGCATTGCCTTGAATGTCCTTATTTTGTTAAACACTGTGCGATTGAAATGCACTTCTGAGGACAAAATGTACAGGATATGACTAAACCGTATGTACTCTTTCCTTTTTGTAATATCCCATTTAAACCGAGGTAACGTAAACCCCTCGCGGGAGCTTTGAGGCATAATCATGACACAATTAAGATAATTTCCCAACCACTGCTGTTGGGGAGAAAAGCAATTTCCCCAGCCTCTAATCGTGACTGGCTGTCAGATTAAGATAGAGGGGTGATTTGGGGGAAATTGTCTTGACGGAAGTGTTTGGAGAGGACTCTAGGTGGCCTCAGGTATGACACTATCTGCCCGGGAGGCGGGAAAAACAGAATTTTTTTATTTCTTCAATTGAAATGCACTTTTTTGTGGATATGTCTCTGGGCTCTTGTAATCTTAGTGGCTGCCTTTTCTGTCATCTACTTATGTATCTTATATTTTTATTTTGTATTCTCGGCTTCTCGGGTCCGAATAAATTTGGAAATGGTCTCACTTCTGTAAAAAAATTAATTCCTAATCAAGCCCTGTTCAGCTTGCCATCTAAATTGAATTTTCACTGATGTCATGACTTTAATCAAAACAAATCACTTATTCCCAACTGTCTTTGGACAGTTTTAAACACTGACACACAGAGTAGTACTTTTACTGTGACCCAAGGTCACTGGTTGGAAAACATTCCACTAGGCCCCTACCTTGCGTTTTGTGTAATTTTGGAAACGTTTGACGTATTTTCGAATGCATTTGCTAGTGTAACTGAGTTATGTACTAATGTTTTATTAAACGGCCTACTTCATGGATGAATCAGTTTGCAGTAGAATTGTACATTTAACCAATAACACGATACAATTGCACAGAATAAAGGCCATGAATCCGTCGATTGGCAAGGAAGTCATAGTAAATTTGTCCGCCACTAGATGGCGATAGTGGACTTGACTCTTTATGAAATTGAATTCACTATGGTTACATATATCCGAGTATATTAAAACTATGTTGTACAATACTGATCAATGGCACTATTTAGACATACTTTAATATTATAGTATGCCTAGATATTTTATAGAAAATGAAAACATATACCAATCTGCTGTACATTCTTGTATAGTCTAAAGTTACATTTAGATCTAGATCATGAAGTGAAACGTTAAGATATAGGTCTAATATATATGAATGTTATTAGAATTGAGTAATTTCCAGAAAAGGTTTATGTATTTCATCTTGCCCAACCATCTACTGATCATATTTTGCGTTTCTTATTTTGTTAGTGTGTGTGATGAAAAATGGTTATACACACAAATAAACAAGAGCATACATTATTCTGCAACATTCTGCGTTTAATACTATTAAATAGATTTTTTATGTGCATTATTAGTCTTAAAGAGTGGTACAGTTGATGCCATTTTGGGTGAATGTCCAAGGCTTCAAGGTAAAACAGTTGATGTGCAGTACAAAGCAACTGTCGAACACAAGAGGTGGAAAGCCTCGTAACAGGTTTCGACCTGTCTGCTCTAATCTCTTCTCTAACCATTGTTTTTAAATACTTCAATCTCACCACTCTAGACTGTCAGACAAGAACGCTCCTCGCGGTCGTTTGATTTGTCTCCATGTCATATGCAGCCACACAGACCTAGTGTGCTAATAGTTCAACGTAGTTGCTTCAGTATGTTTAATACACTTCAAACTGTGTTAAAGCATTGTCGGTGTCCTTGAAGCTGTGGCCATGTCCCTCCGTCCCATCTGAAAATAAAAGAAAACCTTAATGGTACCATCGGAGAACCGGTAATCAATGTTTACATGCAGATGGGAAACCTTGTAAATCAGTTACCAACCCGGTTTCCTAACTTCCACATCAGCACCGAAGCCAGGTGCCCCCTACCAGGAGGTAAACCCGCTTGTACTTGTAAGTTGCTTTGGATAAAGGTGACTGCTACATTACTAAATATAGACGTGAACCTGGTTACCTGTGGCCATGTAAACAATGCGAGTATGCTTATCCCTCAACCTGGTTACCCTGCTTAAACAGGCTTTCCCTCTTCATGGAAATGGAATGACCAGGAGCAACTCTTTGCTAGGATACCATATCAGTCCTCCTGCCCCTCTTCTCTGCCACCTAAGGTGTTCCCGCTCTACCCTGTGGTAATGGGAAGGATTTGGAGTGGCGGTCTCACACAATGACATCGTCGTCTGAACGGTAGCTTGGTGGCGTTGCAGCCACATGACTCCTCTCTGCCACGACGGCCCTTTAGTGCCTCCTGTCACACGGAGCATTGGTGCTTTCAGTTCACCTTTAAGTGTCTAGACAGTGGGTTTGCTGCTCCGCTGGTTCTCCTTGGGTTGGGGCCAAACCTTCCCCTCTCTGGGGCCCGATAAGAGTCTTATCTCCTTGTGTTCGAGGGGCTGGGAGCCGGAGAGGGTGTCAGTCAGGTGTGTGTGGACCTGAGCAGGGGTAAAGAGGGTGTTGTTAAAGAGGTGTGGGTACCGAGTGGGTGTTTGTCAGGAGTGTCAGTTAGGTGGTAGCAACTCGTCCTAATAAATATTGGCCTGTGGTTAATAAGTTATCTGTAGTCTGTAAGGTGGTTTCAGTGCCATTTCGTGGGCTGGTTTCCATTAGATGACTCCCTCTCTAGATTAAACACATTATTGCATGCATAATATCTAATTGGCTGATATGGTTACACGACCACCTGCTAATGAAGTGTTGATGAGACACACCTGTTCACCACCTATTGAACTGAATTGAAGGGGCGTTTACAGGGGAGCCGGCAGCCTCAGAATGATAGTAGCCTGAAAGCCCTTTTGAAGGCTGAGGCAGGGTGTTTGGTTCTCCTTTAAGGGGACAGTGTGCGGAGCAGGGGGTTGAGAGTGTCGTCAGGGTGGTTGTTACTGTCGAACATCAGAGACAGGCAGCGTGTACAGTACAGTGCGCAGACATTGCAATATTCACACACAATACCCTATACACTCTATTCATTCCTCAATACATAATATCTATGACTCAGTTTATGGTGCAATTTGCAATCGATGAGCGCATTCAACGTGCCAAACACATTTTTTTGGGGGACTCAAAGCTTTACGGTCAATTTCTTGACTTTTAATAGTTGTATTTATGTGTTGTTCAATGGAGTGTTGTGAATAGACAACACTCCATTGCAGCAGAATCTGTTCTGCTGTTTGGTATTATTCAGTTTAGTAGAAACTCCACCTGAGGACAAATGGAGACGGGAGTGAAGGAGATGGGTAAACAAATATGAAAACTTCCAAAGTTCTTTGCCTCACAAACGATGAAAGACAACAGTGGTCAAAGCGAGCTTTTTTAATTTAACTTTTTGATAATAACCGTTATGAAGAAGGAGATTGAGGTCACCCATTGAGGTACTGCCAACAGTAACACCATTCATCCTCGACAATGCGAGGCCTGACAATGAATATTCAGCCATTCAACCCTTTGTGCGTGTTCCCTCCCGCAAATTGTCTGTCGAAAAAGTCCAAGGTCCATCAAGTAAGAATCAATTCATGAATTGGGCGGCGGTCCTTGTTTGAAGTCCTTTGTGGCTGTATTCCCCGGCCAGGTAACACAAGAATGCAGCTTTTATACTCGGCATGGTTGATCCACAATATTGGCAACTGGTCCTTAATTCGTATCTATGCGAGGTAACTCTCCAGCTTCAAGTAATTCAGGATCCTTTCTCTGGGCCCTGAATGGGCGACTTGTGTTGTGTGTTGAAAAGGATTCAATAGATGTGGATGGTTTATTCAAGGCAAAGCTTTAGGGCTGTAGAAAGAGAAGCGTTGCACTATTATCCGTGAAGGACGTGCTATTTCCTGTGTCACAATACTAACGTCATAACACACTTTGAAACATAAATTGTGTTAATAAAATGTAGCATGTTGTGGCATGTGTGGTTGGTGGCTGGTTTAAGCAGTCTCACCTAGCCAGCACACCTGTGGCCATTGGCTAATCAAGGCCCACAGGTTAAACCAGCCACCACCGCACATACTCGAGAGCACTAGCATGCTAGCACAGTTACCACCTGCTCGCGACTGCCACACGCCACATAAGTGGCTCCTTAAAGGGCTCCCAACACAGCAAGACACAGGAAGGTTGTGAATAATCCGGTTTATTGTAAGTTGTTGCATATGAATGACAGAGCAGGTGGTAACTGTGCTAGCATGCTAGCAGAAAACACGTCTTTTGAAAAACACTTTAAGCCGCTCAAATGCATTCAGTGTTATTTATTTAAGAGGAAATATTTGATTTCACTATAAAACGACCAAAACACCCTCTTGTAACATGATCCAGGCTTCAATGGTGACGCTCTGTATATGAATTCCTTGGTAGTATTTTTGTTGTTCTGGTATATTCTCAGTGAGTATGCTGTTTTTCGGTTGGTTTGACAGTTGATGGCAGGAGATGTCAAACCTTGTCTTGGATTAAGTTCAGCTCCAGACAGACATATGTCCTTCCTGCTTTTGTATTGGTTGGTTTTTTTTTATCTGGGTGAAATATAATTTTTATCTCACTTCATTCAGAGTGACAGTTGGTGGAAATCGCTAGACACCGAGGGATATTCATGACTTTCTGTACAGCTGCCTGGAGTTTTCATCTCTTCTTCATCTCCTCGTCTATTTCACTCGCTCACAAGCCCATTTCTCCAGCATGTCCTCGTTTTTTTCTATTTTCTCCCTCCTTTCTTTACTTTTCTATGACCTTGTTGCTTAAATTGCTCAGCTTGTGTTATTCACGGGCTGAGGTTTTACAGAGAATAATATTTCACCGCAGGATTTCCCACATGCTTAGGTGCCCAATAACTTGTGACCGTACTGGCAGCCGGTTCTCTGTCTCTGTCTCCCAGCTCAGAGCAGAGTGTTGGCAGGATGCTCAGAGAAGGTTCTGCTACATTTATGAAACCCAGCTAGCATTCAATCTCCCACATGGAACTCTTGGCTTCAACTGAAACTCTGGATCCAGTGCATCGTGTTGCCGGTAACTTTGAGAGATAAAGGATCAAGTTGGCACGAATGATTATCAATCAAATTAAAATCCAATGGATAAAACACTGCTTACATATGTGTCTGAATCACTTTTATATACTTATGCTCTTTTTATTTAATAGTTAAGTTTTATTTCATATTTGAAATATTTCACAATAGCTTCGACTATAAAATGGCGATGGCCATGATGCTTGCAAACATACTCACAGCAGAAATTATTGAAAAATAGTCCAATTGTGTGGTCCCACATGTTCACGCTGTCTTGTTTGACCCACCAGCGCACAAAAACCTGTCAAAGGAAGTAGAAGAGAGAGGTGTCAGGGAGAGGTGGTTTTTAGTTTCCAATCCTCTGTTGCAAAGAGCCTCTCTCATTGTTCCCTTGCATCATTTATGGAGCCATAATGGCCACCTAGGAACTCTCTGGCTCCATTGTCAGCTTCGGGACTGGTCGCAGCCATTTAGAGGCATGGGAGGGCTTTAATCTTTCATCATTAGTCCTCCATTTTGGGTAAATGTGCTCATCTTGGCTTATTCCTCTTTTAAACCAAAAACTCTTACTCTTCTTCCCTCATTTTGGAGGCTACTCTCCTCTGGCTTTCATCTGCGGGCGGAGAGATGGAAGGATAATTGAGTTGATAAACATTAGGGTCGTCTGGGGTCATTGTTACAGGTACTTGCTCCATCATCACCTCTGGAGTATTATCATATATATTTTGTCATTTGCTGTAAAGGACAGGAAAATTGACCCAGACAAGTTCTTTGTACCAAACATGCAATTGTGCCGCTGGTTAACCGGAGGTTCTGTGTCACAGCACAAATTGTTCCTGTTGGCGCTGTCTGTAATGCTGTTGTTGAGCGTATGTTGGCATCCACGTATGGTAATGGTAAAATGCTAAATGGATTATTTATATAGCGCTTTTATCCAAAGCGCTTTACATTGCCTCACATTCACCCATGGCGGTGTCAACCATGCAAGGTAACAACCAGCTGGTCAGGAGCAGCTAGGGTTAGGTGTCTTGCTCAGGGACACCTTGACAATTAGCTAGGCGGAGCCGGGGATCGAACCAGCGACCTTCCGGTTGCCAGACAACCTTCTCTACCTCCTGAGCTAGTGTCGCCTGCCGCCGTATGTATCCTACGTATTTATCATATGTAAAATATCTTCACGATGGCCATCGAGTCGAAGATCCTTGACATTCAGAGTGATGACAACCCTGAACAGCTCAGTGGTGCTACTGGATTCATCTGTTAATCCCTGTTTTAATGTAACGTGTTTTAAGGTCCAAGTATAAGCATCGGAAATACCCCAGGAAGTACTGTAGTACTTTAGGGTCTACTGTAGTATTTGGCTAGTGTAAGACTCTTTGTTTTGCTATTCCTCAGTTTGGTTTCAGTATTCCTTTATCTGAACCTTCTATCAAAGAAAGGATATATTTTTTTTATGTCAATACTCAGACCGAATCCCCCTCCTCTCTGAACACATTTGGTTGAAACCTTCAGAAATGAAAAGAGACCGGCGACATGAAATAAAAATATCCTTTTCTTTCAAAGCCTGTTAGCTCATGTCACCCATCATCATATTATACACCTGCTCAACAAGGAAGGCTGTTTTTATTTATTCTGCATTAGACTGTCACACAAAAACATTTCGTGTCACCATTCAGTTGTCGGAACACAAACCTGTAGGAATGAGAAAAAATACATGAATGTATTTAAATAAGAAGTATTTGAAAATATCTCATACGAGTGCTTTCTTATTATCAAGGCAGGTGCTATGTATTTGTATAGCCACTCAACAGTTAGCATCGCTGTGCGCTTTGAAAGGACAAACAACTTCAGACTCCTTAAACACGGCTGCACTTGTGTTCAAACGTTATTCCAGTTTTGCAGGAATACCTTGTGTTGTATTCATAATGTACCACAGTACAAATACACCAATGTAACCTGTCACTGTGGCATGTTATGTGCTGATGGCGGAAGGAAGTGCTTTGATCAAGACACATTTAAGCATTTGTTGTCTTATTGCATCAATATTGCATTACTAAATGTTCTCTTAGCTTTCATCATGCACTTAAGAGTACTCAGAGTAGAGGCTAACGATATGCCAGGCTATATGTAGCACATTTACTCAGTACTCTCTGTAAATGTTACTTTGCTGGTGGTGGTGTTGGAGGTGGTGGATGCATATGCCACATAGGACAGATGAATCCATCCAATCTTCGCCCCAGAAAGGAGTTGTTGGTGGTTTAACATGAATGTTTAACATTAATAAAACACAACCTGACAGAAAGGATGAAGTGAGTCAAGGGGAAAGGATTTAAAAATACTACCCAGCTTCTGAATCAAGCATTCATTGAGGAGGAGGAGGAGGAGAAGGGGGGGGTAGAGGAACATTTTGAGTTCCAGGGTCCTAATCTTTAGCTGGGAGCGGCGGCGTGCTAAGCTCAGGTTTTACTGACGGGTTCCCCACCCGGACAAGCGTGGACAATGTCTCTGTTGTGTCCCATTTCTGTACGAACGCAGCGCCACCGACGGCTGATCACCTCCGTAACCAAACGCACCTGCCCTATCTGCCTTTACATTTGGTAGTGGGGGGGTCGTCTCTTATTTTATTTATTTTAAAGAGGCTAAACCTCACTTTCATGCTTGTCTTTTATTCACACTAAGTGCTTATCGAGGCCCAGTTGTACCTCCGTCTTCCCTCCCACCAGCTGGGAGAATGCTTGACGTAAGTACAGCCAATCTGGTAAATAGGAATCTCTCTCCCAACTGTCACCGCTGCCATATTATGCCCCTGAGGGAACATTCTTTTTTTTATAATATCATAAGCTGCTTAGCGGTGTGCCTCTATTTAAGGCGTACATATTAATAGCTGGAGAGAAAAAAACCCAAATCATATTTCAACTGTTCCCTGCAATCAATGTCTTTGGGTTCGCTGTTCTACTCACTGGCGTATAAGAAGGTAATAACTCCAAGAAGGCACTTACACAGGCCCATCTAATCCTTTTGTGCGATAAAGTGTTGGGGATCAGAGGACCAGATTCACTCCTTCCTATCAGGACCGGCGGAGTCCATTATGGCTTCGTCGCCGCCTTGCCTAGACAACCACGTCACGTGACACTGCCAAAAGTTAGCTCTGGCTGGGACAAAGAGACGTCACATGATACACCTGACGACGGCGGGGTTTTAAATCTTCCCCTGTAATGCGCTTCACTTGTTGGTTGTGGGGATTTCTTCTATGTAAAAAAATCTCATAGACTTGTGGCCTGTTCCAATTTCCATCGCTCCTGAAAGCGTTGAAGATACAGGGGCCATTGAGAGACACCATTAAATGGGATTTTCTGCAGATGTGTCCATTTTTTACAGTTTAGAAGTGAACACATTTCTGGGAGGGGGTAGGGGTGTTTATTCTGCTATTCAAACCCAAACATGCAGTTTTTACAAAGTCAGACTCAAGTTGTGAGTATTTATGTATATTAGGCCTACACATGGCGTATATGCAGTAGTATCCGAATGTTACCAGTGATGTTTGGAGTAGTATCAGTCTGAATCTGTTTGAAATCCAAATCGCCTTAAATGGAGAAAATTCAACAGTGAATTGAATAATATTGACTATTTTAAGCACATGACTTGATGTATTTCATATTTACATTTTAATCTTTTGTATTATTTAATATGTATAGGATATATTAGTCATGGCAGGCCTATCAGTAATATTGCAGTAAAGATATCAGTAGACCTTTAGTTAGTGGGAGGGTAACTATTATTAATTTCATGCCAGTTTAATTCCTGTTTCTGAATCTTGGCAATGGTGTGCATCTTCGCAATATTAACAACACTCAGATTTTTTGGTACTATAGCAAAAATATATATTGGGTTATTATAGCCTACGATTCAATACTTTCTAATGTAAAAAGAAAAATTCTCCTTTCTCACTGAAATATCTGGAAGGGTAACCGATACAACACCTATCATATAGCTTTCATAGCTAAACAGAATTATAGTGTCACTACATATTCTGCAAAACCGGGACTCAAATGTTCACATACACATAACTCATATTTCACCCATCTGCACCTCTGTTCACCGCTCTATGACCAGCCATATTAAAGGCTAACGTCCCTGTCGCACTAGTGCTCTGGGTGTCCAGCAGGTGTCGCTGCCCCACAGCGGCAGCACCAGCACTATCTTGCGGCTCAGGAGTCACCATAGAAATCCTAGTGTCGACCGAGGAGGAGCAGGATCTGGCGCCCTTGCTCGGGCACGGCTCTGTGAGCCCAGATGAGTGCCTCAATTGTAGGGATATTTCCCCCCTAAGCCCCTGGTTGACAGCAACACAGTGCACTTATTTAAAGCAATTTCAAACATGTCTTGTCTGACAAGTTTTAAATCCTACTTAACACCCCGTAACAGCCACGAGTTTACTGTCGGAATTAAAGAAGAGAATTCTCAAAGGGAGAGAAATTATCACCTCCGTTTTGTTCGCCGTTGTTATTTGGAAGGGACATGGCAGGGATGTTTACTTAGAGATGAATATATTATATATTATTACGCTTTTGCAAAACGGCGCCATTCAGCTCAGAGAATGGGTTCGTCTAAAGGTGCACGGCGCTTTATTTTTTTAATTGCTGCCATAAAAGCTCATGGAAATAAAATAATAGATTTTTGACGTTTCATAGACTTCAAATACACATGTTTTATGAAATAGAAATTAAAAAAATAAATGTTACAGTGAATAAATCCAAGACGTTAGCCATTTACCCTCCTTAAAAATAGGTCTAAAATAGCCTATTACAATTATTAGATAATTATTAAATGAAAAACATTTTCCTCTTTTGACCTTTTTTCCGAGCCTATTTCTTCCCTCAGTAATTCTTTCTTCGTTCTTTTATTCCTCCTTTTATTTTCTTCTTTTATCGACAGCGCCCTTGTGTCAATCCGCCCCACAACCCGACAGGTCAAGTCAATAAAAGATTAATAAATAACGGCCCTTTCATTTACATGAATACGTCGTGTAACGGAACGGGGCCTGCAGCATGCCGTGCCTGAGACACGGTTTGTTTTCCCCCGCCAGATTCCTCATCCTTTATCGCTCTCCCAAAAGCAAAAACAAATCACCAAATGTAACCGTCTTGCTCCCGTCCTCCTGCTCTGTGATTGCATGTGAGGTATTGTGGCGATAAGCACACCGCTACGTGTTGTCGCTGTGTGAAAGACACCCTTTATCGGCTCATTCCTCTGACTTGTGCTTAGTCTAGCCAGCCGGAGGAAGATGATGGGGAATCTGATAGGCGGCGGTCCCATCTCCACATCAGCACCCGTGCACGCTTTGCGGGGCCCCCGTGTTTATGAATCCTTGGCCCCTGTGTCTATGAATCCTTGGCCCCCGCGTTCTCAAGGGAAATATGTCAATAGAGAGTTTCCTGGAGGAGAAGTCGATGTGTCAGTGACGGTTGCTCTTGTGTTACCAAACGGAACACATGTATGCTGTTCTAAAATAAACAATGCCTTAGATTTAATTGTAATCATCCGAAGAATGAAAATATATTTTATAATATTTTCTTTGATTTAGTTATTGTAGTTTATTGTCTTATTTATTAGTCTATTTTTAGCCACCATTGAGATCATCATCATCATGGGAGTGAATGTGAAAGAGACATAGATAAACAAACAAAAACAACACAATAAATAAATCCAATGTTTTATTTTTATTTTCTGTAATAAAAAAATAAAAAAACACAGACCCAAACCCTGACTGTCCCTTTATTCTTAATTCTTAAGAAGAATTTTTCTCTCCGGAGCTGCAATCTAGATCATTTGTTTAACGTCTGCGTTTCGTCTTCAGAAGAATGTCATCTCCAGGACACCGTATGTCAGACCGGCAGCTGATCACTATCTCCTCTAGAGCACCTTTGAATTGTCGGGTGAAAAAAAGTACCCCATCAGTGGGTGGTGGAGGCGATGGAGGGGGGATCTCAGAAACAAACTCAACAAAGGCGTTTGTTTCCTGGAGATGTTGCCACCATCGATGCCGAGATCTGCCTTGTTAGCCGGGCAGCCAGAGGAGGTGGACGATGAGGGTATTTACAAGGGGAAGAGAAGAGAGATGCTATCTGCTGGTAAATGAGGGAAGATTCACCCAGAATAATGAAGGGCGGACTCCTAGGATGGCTATCTGAAAGGCTAAATAACAGCTTCGGTATCTGGAGATATACATGTGCCCTGCAGCCAGGGGGCCCTCACATGAGGGGCCCACCATATCTGCCACATCACTTTCATTCTGCTCTCTTTTTCATTCTTGTGTTTTTCCGTCGGAGAGGGCAGGGGAACGTGGCTTTCCATCGGAGGCAGAGACTTTGTTGGGTTGTGTTTGGGTCGAACGCAACACACTTTATGGGTTTAGAATCTACACATTGTAATCTGGTGCTGGAAATGGAGTATGTGGATTGGAAGCACACATGTGTATGTGTTAACGTTTTCAAATGGACTCTTTGGGTTTTCAAACCTGTAATTCCTGAAGCACAACACATTTTAAGAGAAATTGTCAATTCAGTATGGTTGCATCCAATGGTAAAAAGAAAATAGTTTTATTTCTAGTGTGGAAAATTGGATTTTTTAATAAATGTGAGATTTAATTGGATGAATGGCTGGAGAGATACAGGTATGTTAAATCACTTCAATAAACTGTCCAGTGGAATAAAAAAAACCTGCAATGATATATCAACATTACTTTAAAAAGTGAAACCACTGAAACCTCCTGGTTGCATGTATACAGAAACGTGTCTAGTGTGTCGTAGTTTAACTTTACACTGATGTATGTGTTCCATTTGTGGTCCTTTTCTGATCTCAGGTCACCGAGCTGCTGTGACATATTGTTGTTTCCCAGCAGATATGGAGCAGTTTGTTTACTTATCTGGGATGTTTTCAAAGTCATTCTTGGTCAGGTTTAAAAGGTTAAAAAGTCTAGCTCTGTTTCCAGTTTGTTGTGTTTGCGGTGGGTGTACTTCTCTTGGAAGATATGGTCTGGTGACCTTTCTCTATAGCCAGGCTATGAGTCTGTACCATCTCTATAGCCAGGCTATGAGTCTGTACCTTCTCTATAGCCGGGCTATGAGTCTGTACCTTCTCTATAGCCAGGCTATGAGTCTGTACCTTCTCTATAGCCGGGCTATGAGTCTGTACCATCTCTATAGCCAGGCTATGAGTCTGTACCTTCTCTATAGCCGGGCTATGAGTCTGTACCTTCTCTATAGCCGGGCTATGAGTCTGTACCTCTCTATAGCCGGGCTATGAGTCTGTACCTTCTCTATAGCCGGGCTATGAGTCTGTACCTTCTC
>OMKP01083145.1:0-27461 GCA_900302375.1 Bathygadus melanobranchus | reverse complement strand
TCTACCTGACTATGAATGGTGAGTTGGTTAGCTACATGTTAGCGCTCTCTACCTGACTATAACAAGTGAGTTGGTTAGCTACATGTTCCTCTCTCTACCTGACTATGAATGGTGAGTTGGTTAGCTACATGTTAGCTCTCTCTACCTGACTATGAATGGTGAGTTGGTTAGCTACATGCTAGCTCTCTCTACCTGACTATAACAAGTGAGTTGGTTAACTACATGTTAGCTCCCTCTACCTGACTATGAATGGTGAGTTGGTTAGCTACATGTTAGCTCTCTCTACCTGACTATGAATGGTGAGTTGGTTAGCTACATGTTAGCTCTCTCTACCTGACTATGAATGGTGAGTTGGTGAGCTACATGCTAGCTCTCTCTACCTGACTATGAATGGTGAGTTGGTTAGCTACATGTTAGCTCTCTCTACCTGACTATGAATGGTGAGTTGGTTAGCTACATGTTAGCTCTCTCTACCTGACTATGAATGGTGAGTTGGTTAGCTACATGCTAGCTCTCTCTACCTGACTATGAATGGTGAGTTGGTTAGCTACATGCTAGCTCTCTCTACCTGACTATGAATGGTGAGTTGGTTAGCTACATGCTAGCTCTCTCTACCTGACTATGAATGGTGAGTTGGTGAGCTGCAGGATGTTTTTCTCAGAGTAGATGTGTTCCTGCTGCCTGGTGTCCACGATGTGTTTCTTCTTGATGCACTTCAGGGCGAAGGTGGAGTCCTCGTCCTCCAGCTTCACCTGAAACACAACCAGGGAGAAAAAACACATTATAATGGAACAAATAATTGTCTCGTGGTTAGTGCTTACAGGTGCAACGTGTAAGATAGGAGTAACAACTGTACATAGTAAATAATAAGTATATCGTAAACAGTACGTATATAGTGAATAGAAAGTAAATAGAAAGTAAATAGTCATAGAACATGTGAGTGTCGTAGGCTACATCCATCCTTGTGCTGCTCACCAGCTCCACCCGTCCGAAGCCCCCCATGCCCAGGGTGGCGACGACCTCCAGCTTCTGGAAGGGCAGGTGGTGGGGGAGCAGGGCTAGGCGGTCCTGCAGCCTCCGCCACTCCTGCACCCTCGGGGAGTCGGCCTGTGGGGACTGGGGACTGAGACACACGTTACGTTGCAGTAGGGCTCAAATGCTTAGTATATTTATTCATTTATTTTTATTTATTCTTCTTTTAGGTTTTATCTTGTTTACGTTTTCATCATTGTACTGTCTGGTATGTGTGCGCGTGTGCGTGTGTGTGTGTGTGCGCGTGTGTGTGTGCGTGCGTGTGTTATACACTCACAGAGCATTTCTCTTCTCATCGCAGCGTGAGAGTTCTTTTACATATTCCTTCAGATAAGCCTGGAGTTCATCGTACGTTCCCACGATCTGGTTAAAGTTCCTACAGAGATCACAGAGAACACACCTTCTAACTATCTGGTTAAAGTCTCTACTATCTGGCTAAAGGTCCTATAGAGAACACACCTTCTAACTATCTGGTTAAAGTCTCTACTATCTGGCTAAAGGTCCTATAGAGAACACACCTTCTAACTATCTGGTTAAAGTCTCTACTATCTGGCTAAAGGTCCTATAGAGAACACACCTTCTAACTATCTGGTTAAAGTCTCTACTATCTGGCTAAAGGTCCTATAGAGAACACACCTTCTAACTATCTGGTTAAAGTCTCTACTATCTGGCTAAAGGTCCTATAGAGAACACACCTTCTAACTATCTGGTTAAAGTCTCTACTATCTGGTTAAAGTTTCTAAAGGGAAAATACTTTAACACCAATGGTCTGGTGCCCAGAGAGAAATTAAATCGAACCCAACCCAACTGAACCCAATCCTAACTAAACTAAACTAAGCCAAAGTCTAGTAAAATAAACCCAACTAAACCCAAACCAACTCAACTGAACCCACCTAATCCAAACCCAACCCAACGCAGCCCAAAACCAAATGGAACTAAACTCAATGCAGCCCAACTCCAATAACAACAATAACCTTCTTGTCTCCACAACTCACTCTCTGTCCACCACCAGGCACTGTGTGTCGTTGGCGTTGCACACAATGTTAGCCGAGCGGACATCTTCACTGTGGAGACAAACATGAAACAACAGAGTGGTCACAACATGTATCTCCATCCTCCAACATCTCAGCTTATACTGTGATGCTGTTGATATTTGATCACTTCTATTTAGTTCTGTTTACACACTAACCCACAGAAATGTAGTAGAAAAGTATACATTTTTTATTCTATGCTTTGATTCTTCTTCGGAATTTAAATGTAAATGTTGTTTACAATAGTTATAGGGTTACAAATGGGCAAAAGGAAAACACTAAGACATGCACAATATGCTTAGAATACACTTTAAATAGCTTTCCGTAGCGTTCTCGTAAGTTGGGCAGGTCTGCTGGGTTTGTACCTTATGAGGGCCTTCTCTCCAAAGTAGTCTCCCACGCCCAGTATTTTGATCTGCTGGGGGTCACCGTAGGCCTCCGTTGTCTGGGTGACCGTCACCTTCAAACAACACCCCCCCACCCGGAGATCTGCTCTTACATTCTCAATCTTTTTTTTTGCTTATTTATGATTTTGTCATTCTTTGTTAGGTCGTTAAAATGATTTATCTTCAGTTGAAACTCATGGCATAGATAGATCAGGACTGTATGGTAGAGATAGAGACAGGGCTGTGTTGGGATTATCTGAGAAGAAATCTCACCTCTCCTTTTGCTATGATGAAGAAAGTATTGCCCTCTTCTCCCTCTCGGATGATGAACTCTCCTCTATTATAGTAATCCTAAGAGAAAAATAACTTTATTATCATTTAGCTGCAAAACAAATGGACCTATCTACACATATAATTTACCAAAGGAGACTCACAACTTCAAGACAATCAACGATCTTTGCTAGCTTTTCTTCAGGTAGTTCTTTAAGTAGAGACACACTGAGAAAGAGACAGAGAGACAGACAGAGAGACAGAGAACAAATACCAATGTATTCATTTAGTGTCAATTTATTGTGCATTAGAAGTTTATTTAGTTTGACATTGTACTTGCTTTACATGTCACATGTAACATAACACAACCTATATACTATAAATATTAAATAAAGTGCATTTGTACAGTGGCCAGTGGTCTGTACAGTGTTGAGACACTGTATAGACCACCTTTTTTACAGATTGCTACTGTTGGCCAGAGTTTGTGCTCGCCAATTATGCACTTACAGATCTTGATTTGTGAGACAACCCAAACCCTAACCCAACCTTACCTTACCTAAACTTAATTAAACCAATCCCACCTCACATAACCACCTTGTTTAGCCTAACCTTATCTAACATTATCTATAACAGCCATACCTATAAAAGCCTTGTGTTCTGGTCTCAAGGTTGCATTGAGGTCACGTGATACACAACGACCAATGAGTATCCAGCGTGAGCGTCTACCTGCGCAGGAAGTTGAAGTACTCGTTGTTCCGGGCCTGGGTGGTCCTCATCATGATGCTCTGGAAGGTCTGCCGGTCCAACGCCCAGATGAGAGCACAGGACACAGCTGCTCCAGAGAGACACCATGAACATCCAGAGAAGATGAAGGACATTAGCCACATGAGTCAAGAAGCTTTTATTTTAATGGCAGTCTCGTTGTGTTTGTCATGATTCTTTTTTTGGTCGATGAGATAAAATGTGTTTTAGGATTTGGGATTGGGAAAGAGATGAGATGTCTGCAGTGTGCGAAATACCCAGAGGTAATGGTGGGGTACCCCTACCTACTGCTCCTGTGTTATGCTGTAAGTCTCAATACTCAATACCAGTGGTGGCTCCTGGCCACTGGGGGGCGTGAGGGAGTGGATTTATGTTATTAACGCTTGGTGGTGTGGAATAACGTTGTCACTGTTACTAAAATAAGACCGTAATTTAGTTTAGTGTGAAATCCAATGTTTTTGCTGTCCAATGTTCCGGCAATCAGTTAGTGAACTTTCTACTCTGCTCCAAACTCAAGTTGTGTTCTTTTGGTGACATTGAAATGCACTTCGACGTCATAACTTCACTTCAATATGATGATGTAACGAACATGTATTGTTATTTATGAATTTTGTTTTCATATGTTAGGGTTCTTTCATTGTTCATTATTGTTTTGTTTTTTAATGTTGATCACAAACAACCACTGCATATTTTGTGTATGTGACACAGGTCCCAAAGATGACAATAAGAGGATGTTAATATTCTTAAACATACATTAATGAATGACATTTTACACAAGATGGTTTCAATGCCTCTGAGATTTGTCACAAAGGGAATAATTATATCTGGCTACAGTGATCTCTCTACAGAGATATGGTTGTCAAACACAGGAAACTGTGTCCCCTGTGTGACACGCCATCCCTCTGTGTTTGACAAGGGCTAACGCTTCGATGATTTACTAATTACTGCTCATTTATGAGACGCTTTTATCCAAAGATAGAGAGAGACAGTTAATTAAGGAGCAAGCAAGGTTATAAGGAATTGGTAGGGGGTTAGACAGGTAGGGGTTAGACAGTGAATACAGAGACAGGTCATTAAGGAGCAGTAGGGTTTAGACAGTGAATACAGAGACAGGTCATTAAGGAACAGGTAGGGGTTAGACAGTGAATACAGAGACAGGTCATTAAGGAACAGGTAGGGGTTAGACAGTGAATACAGAGACAGGTCATTAAGGAACAGGTAGGGGTTAGACAGTGAATACAGAGACAGGTCATTAAAGGGCCCCTATTTTACTACCTGGTCTACCAGCCTAGCCAGTGGACTGTACCAACTGGTAGACTGATTTAGTCATCACACATCTGGGTGGACAATCCACAAGTGGGATTGTCACTATGCCACAATGACAATATAAGTCACATGACAATTTTGAAACGGCTTGTAATGGCTAATCATGCTCACAGCAGGTAGGAGGTTAGACAGTGGATACAGAGACAGGTCATTAAGGAACAGGTAGGGGTTAGACAGTGGATACAGAGACAGGTCATTAAGGAACAGGTAGGGTTTAGACAGTGGATACAGAGACAGGTCAGGGGTTAGGCAGTGGATACAGAGACAGGTCATTAAGGAACAGGTAGGGTTTAGACAGTGGATACAGAGACAGGTCAGGGGTTAGGCAGTGGATACAGAGACAGGTCATTAAGGAACAGGTAGGGGTTAGACAGTGGATACAGAGACAGGTCATTAAGGAACAGGTAGGAGGTTAGACAGTGGATACAGAGACAGGTCATTAAGGAACAGGTAGGGTTTAGACAGTGGATACAGAGACAGGTCATTAAGGAACAGGTAGGGTTTAGACAGTGGATACAGAGACAGGTCATTAAGGAACAGGTAGGGTTTAGACAGTGGATACAGAGACAGGTCAGGGGTTAGACAGTGGATACAGAGACAGGTCAGGGGTTAGACAGTGGATACAGAGACAGGTCAGGGGTTAGACAGTGGATACAGAGACAGGTCAGGGGTTATCCACGTTACCTTTGACGGTGGCAGTTCTCTTACAGTTGTACAGTATCGCCAGTTCTCCGAAGGCGGTCCCAGGAAGCATCTCCCCGAGCTGTTTACCATTCTGGATGACCTCCAGAAGACCCTCTGTGGAGCCCAGGAGATCAGACAGAGACACTAATGTTGTATTTCATGTTTAGTGTCTTAGTTTTCCCTCTCACTCTCTCAGGTGTGTCGCATTAACACTTAAGCTGAATTCACACTTCTGCGGGCCGCGCGTTCGCGAAGATCTGCATCTGTCTGGACTCTTTGCAGAGCTACCTGCATTAATACATTTATACTTCTACGTCACACCAACGCGTACACTAGGGGGCAGTCAGCTCCATTGAAAATATGTTGAAAAGGCAATACATCCATGTGATAAAAACGTTGCAAACAAAACACTGAGCATGCTCCCAGCTCGACCAATCAGAGACCACTTGCCATAAACCCCCGCAGAGAAGGGCACCGCGTTGCTAAGCTCTAGGAGGACCGCACGTCTTCGTACGTGGAGGTCAGCGGCCGGCAAAAGTGGATCTTCGCTTATATGCTCGACGGAGAAGTGTGACTTAGCCGTAAATCAGCAGGTGACCGGGTAACCATATCAGCCAATAAGAAGTTATGCATGCCGTAGCACGTGTTTACCCGAGAGAGGGAGTCATCGAACGCAGACCCATTGAAATGTGGTGTTGAAACAAACTAACAACCAGGCAGGTATTACTATCTGACCCGCGAGCACGTAGAGGTAGTTCCCAGGCTCTCCCTCCTGGATGACCAGCTGGCCCTGGGAGTACTCCATGGGGTACATGCAGTCCACCATCTCCCTCAGATGCTGGGGCTCCAGCTTCTTCAGGAAGTCGTTCTTCACAATCGCAGCGTTGATCAGCTGCTTGGTCCTGGGGACAGAACAAACATATACAAATAAAACACATATAAATACAAACAAAAAATAGATAAATACAAGGGGACAGAGAGAGGGGGGGGGCGTGAGAGAAGAGGGGTGAAAGAGAGACAGAGGAGAGGAATGGAGAGAGGATAGAGGGAGGAAAGAGGAGGAGAGAGAGGAGAGAAGAGAGAGGTGAGGAGAGAAGAGGTGAGGTTGCGTCATTGACGCACATAATGAGCTGGAACATGTGTTCAGAGAGACCATTGTGCAAGCTGTCCCTCTATTGTCCTGCGATGCTAATAAAGCTCTCAGATGTGGAAACAGTAGGAGATGGACTGTTTCCACTGGCAATATGATTCTGATGAAAACACACAGTAACGCTAACACAAGATACAACTAGGACTACGTGTGTGTTAGGATGGTTTTAGCCCCATAAAACTATTCCATTTATTATTATTAGCTTGATAGATTTAGGTTTTAGCTTACTAGTTTGGTATTAGCTTAGGGTACTAGTTTGTTAAAACTATTATTGTTAGCATATTATCTTATGAATAGTATATTAAAATATATGAATAGCTTAATATTAATAGCTTATTAATAATCAGTATACCATTATTATTAGCTTACTATTCTTTTTAACTGACTAGATTTAGGTATTTTAGTTTACCAGTTTGCTAAAGCCATCTGTATTATGATTATGATGATTATGATGATGATTATTATTATTATTATTATTATCATGACATATCACAGGGATCATTCACTCCATCTTCTTACTGGGAGTCTTTGTGGACCACGGCCCTCTCCACGGCAGCAACCCCCAGACCCCCACCTCCACCTTCTCCACCCCCGAAGTAGGCCCCCGAGGTGGGCTCGGCCGACACCCCCTCCTTGGCCTTGAGACGTCGGTGGACCTCCACGGCCACCCGGTGGAACCTGCTCCTGGAGCCCTGGTCAATGACACTGGCCAGGGGCAGTGGTGGTGGCTGTGGCAGGGATAGAGTCCCCACCAGGTGGCCGTTGGTGTGGCTGTAGCAGGCTATAGCATCCTGGAGCTTCTCCACCTGGCAGGTTTTGGTGTCTAGCTCCTGCCGGAGGAGACGCAGCTGCAACTCCTGGACCTGGAAGTCCTTCTCCCGCCGGGACAGCTTCTCCTCAAGGTGGGCAATACGTAGTCTGGAGGTGGTAGAGGGTGAGGAGGGGGGAGGAAGAGGGAGGACGAGAGGAGAAAGGAGGAGAGGAGAGAGGGAGAGAGAGGAAGAGAGGAGATGAGGGGAGGAGAGAGGGGGAGAATGGAAGAGGAGGGGAAGAGAGGAGAGAAGAGAGGGTAACGTAAGGGGAGAGGAGAGGGGGAGAGAGGGGGGAAAGAAAAGCAATGAGAGGAGAGAAGTGAGAGATGAGGGGAGGAGACATGGGGTAGGGGGTGAGAGGATTTGATAAGTAATAACTAATATTAGTACAATAACACAAGATAGCAACTAATATATTACAGGCTAGTATACAGGTATACAGGCTACAACTAATAAACGTATATGCTAAATGATTTATGTAGGGCCTAATACAAAATATAACTTAATGTAGGCACAAACACAAGAAGATTCAACTACATCCCTTTGAACAACGTCAATACAAGACAAAATGCCTACGTATAGCTCATGTGTCATTTTGACAAATCCAGTAAATGTGTAAAATGTGTCAAAAAGACAAATTAAGTCAATGTCCTACAGTATAAAACCCGGAGACTAACCTCAGGGGCTCCTGAGCATCCCAGCCGGCGGGGTCTCTGTTGCACAGGCAGCTGTGGCGCTCCGCCCGCGGGGCTTTGATTGAACCGTTGCCCATGGCCGTTCGGCCGGCCACCATAGGACCGGCCCGGGGGTTCAAACCCACACACTTACCGTCCCGGGGGCTCTTCTCCCGGTGTCTTTACGCTGCCGTCAGGTGCTAATGCTTAGTTTCCATGTTATAGCTGCTAAAATCACTGTTGAATAAAAGGGGAGCCGCAATATGGTCGAGTTTCTGTTACTGATAAGGTAGGTTGTATTATAATAAATAATGTGCATACATTTCAGATAGCATAATATTGACAGAATAATGTTGATTAAAAAGGGCTTAAAAGGACATTTATTGTGAAACTATATAGCCCGACTACTTATCTTAGTTTTAACAAGTTCGTTTAAACAAAAATACTACAAAACAATTCAGAAAAACCGGGGCTACCTTAACTCAAGTTGAGTGTAACCCAAAGAAATAATAATTGGTGAAGCTCATTGAAACGCTCCCCGCAGACATGAACCGTCAGCAGCACCTGCACGCTTCATGTTTGATAACAGCCTTTCATACACACTCCACACCATAAGCACATCAAACATGACAAGGGACAATAACCGGCTTTTCACCTACCTTGCAAAGACGCACAGACGCGCACTCTCATGGGTTCAGGATTATTAAAAAAACAAACCTTGGCGTTGGTCTTTTGTGACAGTGGACTTGATAGTATTCCTTTAATGTATGTTTGCTACAATGACAGCGTCGGTACACAGCGGTGCTTTTAGTCGCCTACCTGATGCTGCTCTTGAGCCACTCAACGATTATTTAATCGACAAACCAGGCGGATTTGTCGTATTTGTCTCCCCCTTGTGGCCAGCGGGGTTATTGTATTTTATTTATTTTAAGTTATTTATTTCAAATCCTCAATATTGATACATGCAATCCATTCATCTTTATCAAAAAAGTTGATCGAATACACATAAAATCATTTTGATACTTCATTAAAATGACCACCACCTCAGCAAAGATGAAAATGCCTCTTTATTTTTACTCTGACATTTTTAAATTGCATTCAACATTGAATTTGTCTTGGCAATCAATCAGCGACAAAAGCTGCCTTTTAGTGGATTATAAAAAGTACAAATATTTTTCTTTTGAAAATAAAACCATTGTCATCTTATAAACACATACGATTGAGACACCACACTCAATAAAATATATTCAAATACACGGTGACCGTGAGTCACTTTTTCAATGGAACTCACATTGAATGCTGGGAAACAAACTTTTACATCTCGATTCAATGTCGTTCAATGCCGATGCACTCAACCTCAGAAATCTGTAATGGCCGCCAAACCCCCTCGCTCAACAGATCCCCTCATATATACTGTGCAGAAATGTATATCTCAGAGAAAAATATAACCGAAACTGGCATTCGATGACAAACTGTACTTCTTGTATAGACAAAGAACATCAGCATGCAAAAACAGTTTGACATAATGCCCTCCTATCCATAACCTAGATAGTGTAGTAGTAGTAACTGCCAAAACAAAAGGATTTCAATTCTAAACTTAAATATAATACATGTGTTATTCTACACAACCCTTTAAATAAAGCTAATATAGGCTTAATGTTGAATCAGCTTTACATTCCAAATTGAAACAATTCATATTGAAATAATGCACTTGTCCTAGAGAGTGGGGTAGTGATATACCAATAAATATGGATATATGATCACTACAGAATTTAAAGTCACTTAGTTTCTTGGCAACAATTTGTAATTATTTTCCTTTAACCTTACCAAAATGAATGTAATTAATTTAAATATGATAGTATATCACGTCAGTGTATTCCACCAGTACAACTTTCAACGGTGACAGATGAACAATGTTGAGATGCTGGCCAATTGTTTCAGGTATTGTCTGTAAAGCTGATCCAAACTGACACAAAGTATGAAGCCTATTTAATAGACTTAAAAACCATTGATGAAACTTAAAATGAAATGTGAAATAACTGTTGAACATATTCAGGACTTGAAAACACTCACAGGTAAATTCGTCATAGGATCTCAACCTAGTTCATTCTTAAAAATGTTAGTTTCATACCGTTAATTTAGGCCTATCTAAAAAATAAAATGATTATTTTAACATTCAACAATAAAATGGCAATAAAACCACTGTTTAGAAGTATTCCGTGGTGCATAGCGCAGTTCCAAAAAAAATGTGACTAAAAGGTGAATTTACACCAAACCACAAATTTGAAATTGAATAAAACCTAAATAAAGTGTACTTATATATCAAACAAAATACAACAGGCCATACATGACACTCTGATTTCTCAGCTTTGATTCAGTGTCTTTGATTCAGTTTTTATCAGATTGATCAAAACGCTCATACCAATTAATTTACCTTACACCTTCTAATTCTCCCAAGCAAAAAGGTCCATTTTGACCGACATGGTGGCATTTCACGCACCAAAAAACATTGTGGGACAAACTTTATTATTGTCCCAGGAAACAATTTGTCTCAACTCAAGTCAACACCTTCATACATGGGCCAGTGAGTCCACAAAATAAACTAGCCAATAAACCAGACCCATTAGTATGTGCTCATGCTGTAGGATTCTACATGTGAGCATCCAATTATATGTATGTATGTATCAAGGGTTCCTCAAGGGTCATTGTGGTGTCGAGGCGTATACATACTAACGTTCTGCTGCTGGATTGGCTAAACCAGAGGACTAGGTTCCTCATTCCAATATGGAAAAAAGTACAAATCATGTATTTGGTGTCAGTGTACTTTAACAGGGTGAGGACATGACACTGTGGTGCTCCTCTGTCCAGGGTTAATACTGGCTAAACACGTTAAACACCCCGCTTACTGGAAATAAAGTCAAATAAAGTAAAAACACAGTGTCATAATAAATACACGCGATTCTCTGTCTGTTTACAAGGCAGTTGTCACAACGACGTAAGGAATGATTCCGCTCATTGGGTTGAATGAAACAGGAAAGTTTGTGTATAACTTATAGAACTTATAACGGTATAGGGCAAGGTTGATGTCTGATACATATTAGCCTATACATGTATTGAAAAGTTATTACAAATTCAGGTTTGAAATCAAAGAAATTGAATGATATGACATAGAAAATGGTACTAATGCTCACAATGACGTCGTTCGTCAATAAAGATTACTCAAATAGTACTCTGTTTCATTTTGGAGACAAGACAAACCTATCTTGCAAAAACATGTGAATAATATTGCAAAAAGAAACCTGTATAAATAATAACAGATTGGTAACTAGATCATCATATTAGGTGGTTTTGTTTTGTACATACTGCCCATGGCAAAGGTTAGGTTAGGGTTATGGTCATTCTGAATGCAATATGAAATGAATTGAACAAAGTCGACTAATCTATATACAACGAGCACATAGGATTTACAAAGAAAAATGGGTTTCTCTTATATTGTACATTACTTACAACACCACCACCATACATGCCTGGTGACCTTGAACTAACTAGGGTGTGATCTGTGACTAGGTGTGTGTACACCAGGGTGTAACGTTACAATGCAGCTTTCAAAGCATCTCCTCGCCACGCTAACGTAGCGACGTAGCCTCGGGCCGAGGAGGCTTCGACATGGCAGTGGTTTTGATAACGTCAAGAAGGAATCATCAAAGAGTGTATCCAATAGTACGCTGGCTTTCTCGTGGAAACACAAGAGCATAAAGAAATGACGTCTAACCGTCCTGTGAGCTGCTCTGAAATCTTATATCACAGGGACAGTAGAGCTGGTGCGTGTACGGAACAGAAAATCAAGGAGCTGTGCATGGTGACGTATTCTCGCCCTAGTATTCCTCCCACATCAGTGAAGTAAAACCACGAGGAACATTCTAGATGACATACGCTCCTCTCAAACTCCCCGTGGCTGCATCGGTTTGCGCAGCAACGGAGGTGACTAAGCAGCTTGACAGGGGAGGAGGGGGGGATCAACTATTCACTACTTTTTAGTCTCGAGTCTCAAAGTCAATTCGACCCCTTTTTCCCGCCTCAACATACTGGCCCTGCGTCAAGCCGATGGGAAAAACATCCATGAAAGTGGGCGACCCTCTGGGATTTGGGGTGAAGCAACTCTAAAGATTTCTCCAAACATCCTCAAGTTTCCTGTTGGCCGTGACGAACGAGAGAGAGAGAGAGAGAGAGAGAGAGAGAAGGTAGCTGAGGAGGCCTCACCTCGTCTATCTGGCCAGCTGGAAGGGGTGTTGACCCTTGGAAATAGAAAAGACAAAAAGGTTAGTAAGTGTTTGTGTTTTAAACAACACTTGTATTATTTTCTCCTGCATGGATTCGGATAGTTAAGTGTCATAATAACCTTTAATATTAACCGTATTGATGAACAGAAATCAATACGGTTAATATTACCATTTCTCTTGTATCACAGTTGAGGTGTGGCCTTTATTCAAAAATATTATACAGATGAGAATATCATATTTAGTAAGAATTTTCTTGGCTCTTCGTACTTTGAAAGTAACGTGTTTTTCTATGAGTAACTGAAATAAAACTCACCTCAGGCACGTCATTCTGTTTTCATGCGGTGAAGCGCACACACCACACCACAACACAACACACCAAAACACACCACACCACAACACAACACACCAAAACACACAACCTCGGTAACCTCTGGGCCGAGCAGTTCATTGCTGACCCCAAGATGAATGCACGTTATGTGTGGTCCTTTCCCCTCTAATCTGAACACACAAGCTGGGTTTCTGATGTCCACAAGCAACACATGAACAACAACCTGTGTGAGTATTCATTACAGAACACCAGATGATCGTGTACTAACTGTACAAAAAGAGCAACATTTTCCAAACAATAACAAAACAATCCTTAAAAATGTAAGTTTAATTCCGATTGTCATTTTGTACACAATCAACACATTGGACATAATTATAAAACATAGCTTGACATTACACTGTTAAGACAACAATAGACAAGACCAGCGGGTGTCTATGGCATAAGTTAATACGAGGTATTGGAGAGCGAAGAAGGCAAATGGTGGCATAGCATAATCTCTTGTTGAAAAAACTACAAAAACAACAACAACAATAACAACAACAACCCCAAAAGCAAAGCCAAAACACAACATATAACTTTTTAACATACGAGCAGCATAAAATGGATCCAGCTCCACTCTGGTCTCGTTCCTGGCCATCTTTTTTTGGCAACACTGATTTTTGGACGTAATATTTTACTGAGGTTAGCTTACTGAGAACAGCGGCCGATGATATGGACCGATAACTCCTACGCTGGGAACAGTGGAAGTCTGTAATATATGGATATGTGGATCGGATGGAGAGGAGAGTGACTGTGGCAGAAGCTTGCCTTGGACGGGTCAGCAGCAAAACGTCGATCCGACAAAAAAACATGAATGAACCGTCCACTGTTCCAAAGAGACGACCAATCAAAACAACGCATCCGAAAAACTAAAAAAACAACACAACACAATTCTACACACGTATGTTTAAAGAGATCTCTCTTTAACATTTGGTAAAACTATTTACACGTTTACTAGGACTAATCAATCACAGGCAAAGTAATCGATGAGGAGATGTCAAACATTATTGTTCTCGTTTATTGTTGGTTTTTGGCTGCCAAACAAAAATGCTTTTATATTTTATATTTCCTAACTTCATTCCTCCAATCTCTTAGAATACTTGAAGATATTTTTAGATTTCTCTGACAGATTTTGAGATTTTAAAAGCATATGGGTGATCATTTAGGATGCTCAGCATTTAGGTTGCCAGTTGTGTAAATGATAACAGTAACCCTCCCAAAAAACATACATACAATGCTGTCTCCCGATAATTAAAAACTACTTCATTATATTCAACTTCACTAAAGTTGGGTTTACTGGAGGTGTAAGTTGAGTTTTGTAAAGTCTACAGTCTTATTTTTAGTATTGTGCACTTGATATTGAAATTAAATGACATGTAGTGTTTGTTTTGTAGTGTAGGGATTTGTATGGCTGGCGACCGTCCTACGTTTCATCCAGGTTTAAGGCTTTTAATGTGTAGGGTCATGTTTCCCATTGAACACATGGCCAAGTTAAAAGTGCAGACTTGAAACAGTGCTGTCTGTCACTGCCGTATGCTCACCATAATAACCACTGTACTTGCAGTCCTATTCACTTCCCCGCTTAGGAAACCAAACATCTTTGACAAACAGGAGCGTGCGACGAAGAATCTTAACTAACAAACTATCCAGCTCCACAGATCAGTGCAGCGTGGTCCATCGTAACACAACACCAGGATACAATAAGTTAATAGGCAATTTCCACTTCACGTTATGCACAAATATCATGCACATGTAGACACGTTTTGCTTTCCTATCTGACCATATTAAAATAATGCATAGGTATAAAAATGCAATACATAATACATATTCATAGGTTTTTAAAAAATAAACAATCTGTACAAAAGCCACATATTTTGTTTCATTTTTTTAAGCATTTTCTAAATGTTTTTTCACCAGTATTACAGAGCAGGTATGTGTGTAAAAAAATAAATATTCTATGTACAATAACACATGCCATTCCCAGGTTAGGGTCACTGCAAAAAGAAACACAAGGAGAACAGTTGGACGTGTTAGCGGAAGCCATTTGTGGAGCGTGTTAGCATCATTTTGTGGATGACGTTAAACACCCCATAATAACCACACACTACAGCACTACAACACAAGGGGAGGCGTGTCGACTTACTTTGTTCCAGCACCCTGGTACAGGTAAGCCGTCGTCTCCCTGGGAGAGAAGGAATACGAGAAGCAAAAAACAGAAGTGAGATTCCCTCTTAAGATCGGAACAAATCCACACGCGCATGCTAGCAAGAAGCGACGTGATGGCAAACACTGCAGTGTGATGTCACAAAACATTTTCATTGAAATGATGGATGTGTGTTTTTCTTACCGGGTTTTTTTCCAACAAATATTAAACAATTATCGAGGCAATGTCGGGCGTGAAATGTAGGCTACATATGAAAGGAAATAGCTTTACCTGTAATGTTATTTCCCAAGCTACGTATATCTGTATATTTCATATACAGCGTTTAAATAAGCAGCCTCTGTACCAAATCATCATATGGTAAAATAACATCTAAAGGACGTTTCTACTCGTGTGAAATGCACGATGGTGTGATGGGGGTTCCTGCTCGCTCCGTCTATATCAGACAGGTTCTCCTGATCGCGGCGTTTGGTTGGCCCAGGGAGTAAGAGAAGACAGAGGTATGGGTGCTCCATGCAAGAGAGACAGTGGAAAGACTTAAGTATTATTGTGGCTCATAGAGGAGGACTAAGCAGTGTTTAGATGTTTGGATATTTGTTTTTACAAATAAATCATTACTAGGCAAATTCACTTATCATCATGCATGGCTCATTCGACAAAATTATTCTCTTAAGTTACGTTTAAAAGCGTTGGGCTCGTGTTAAAGGCAACAAGTATTAGTGGTGTTACATAAATGACTAGAGGGCAGTGAACTGCGTAAAAAACATTCTAAACTACATCCACCCAATCATAAACAAAGTTAAGCTCCGTTTAGTGCAGTTTAACTTTTTTATTTTCTAAATTTGCTAACGTACGAGCCGCCACATGCAAGTTACTGCGAGAGCCAACTCTCCGACAGTGCGGTACAGTGTGAGTGGGTGTGGTTAGGGGCGGGGTTACGGAAAGCTAAGGCATGCTGGGTAAAAGGGGGGAGGGCGAGAGCGTCATACCACAGCGCACGGGGCATCCAGCCCGTCCAGGCCAGGCTGACCTGGTTCACCTTGCTCCCCTTTAAATCCGCGGAATCCCTGTTTGCGAGATCAGCCGTTTAAATATGTGTTTTCTGTTGGGAGCTTTTCTTTTGGGTCTTGGTGTTTTATTAGTGTTTTATGTGGTGGTTGGGGAGCCGCTACTGCAGGGATGGCGAGACCTGCTGGTGATCGGCTGTTCGATGGGCAAGATGAAGCTGGGAACTATTACCGTGTAGCAGGATGACCTTCGGTGACACCGACAGGAAGTGGACGGGACTGAGATGATTCAGCGTTGATGGGTCTGGGAGGAATACCGACCAGATGACAGGGTTGTGGCGAAATTTGGGTACCCCCCCATTTGCCCCGCCATTTGGGGAGAAAGATTGATTGGTTTTCATTTTAGGATGTTCCTGGCCTTTAGGATGAATCAGACCCCACAATTTGGTTTAATAATTTGGTTTTCTAAATTTGACGAAAACAGATGGGTCCGATTTAACAGGTGAATGACGAGGGTGGGTTCTCCCTTCCTCTCAGGTGTATGTCAGGTGTCTAACGCTGTGTTCATCATCCACAGGGCCGTCCCCTTCCTCTTAGTCCAAACCCTGGGGAGAAAACACCTCTCGGAGGGCAGTGTTCTGGTCCATGGTCCACAAATGCTGCTGTCCATCCAAACCCTCTCACTTCCCATCTGATCCATGTCAAAACCCCCACTGCCCATAATACTCCATTGTCATCATACGACACATCTACGCATAAATCACCCACTTTACAACGTTGACTGGCGTGGACACACTTGGACCAAAACAACGACCTTTGAGGCTTATTATGACGTAAATACCAGAGGCGAAGGGAAGCCAGCGTCAGAATACCGACCCTCCACACGCAGGGTAGTGTGTATTCCCAGCTAGCGACCGTTCCCTTCGCCTGCTGGCTGTACAGCAGACCAGGGACATACCAACGGACAGGGGGCATCTAATCCTGGCGCTCCTTGGTCTCCCCTATGCCCCTTGGGCCCCCTGATGCCCTTCTTGCCCCTCTCTCCCTGCGAACAACAGCGCATCCACAGAAACAGAAGCTTTAGTCCTCCCGGCCACAGTGCCAATCAGCGGTGTCAGCAAATATGCAATATGTTGAAGGGTTGATTTTTTTTAAAAATTGATTTCTTTTCGTTATTGATTATGAATATTATCCTCAGGCTTAATGTCTTTGCAGTGTATGTGTACAGAAGTGTAGGCATCTTAAATATATGGTATTTTACAACATAATGATGTATATACATAAGTGTCAGTATGTGTACGGCTTGTCGTCAAAGAGCCTCATTCTGAAACCATTCCATCCTAAACCGACATCTATTGAGAATAAAACGTTTTCTGGAATTACTTATTATAATTTTTTAGACATAATTTTGCTGAAATACGAGTAAAAGAACAAAAAAACGAAAGTCATAAATGAAAGTATCCATGGAGTTTAGAGGGGAGTTTCTTTGGACGATTCTACTCTTGGACTATTTGTTTCGCTCACGTTCATATATTTACATTTACATTTAGAGCATTTGGCAGACGCTTTTATCCAAAGCGACTTACAAAAAACACATTTGTCGAAAGATATATCAATACAAAATATAGATATTCTTTGATATATGCGCTGAAACCAACCTGAAACATGCTTGTTCAAAGAGACATGAAGCAATAATACGCTGAGAAAGGAAGGATATCTGAAAGCAACATGGAACTTATGATTTTCGATTATCGCCTCACTATGACCTTTCCAACTATGATTTTCATGCCAACTATGCTAACTATGGTTTACCATGCTAACTATGGTTTACATGCTAACTATGGTTTACCATGATAACTATGGTTTACATGCTAACTATGGTTTACCATGTTAACAATGGTTTACATGCTAACTATGGTTTACCATGCTAACTATGGTTTCGAAATGCAAAATGCGATTGTTTAGACCTTTTGTTGTTGAAGATGTTCCCAAGGAACATATATCATTAATTTAAGATCCATACAGTTTGGTATGGTTCCAGAATGAGGCCCAGTTTGAGTCCATAATAATATGTGTTTAGTGGAAGGGAAAGTTAGTGGAGAGAGTTAGGGAAGGGATGCGCCAGTTAGATTGATGAGCGGATTACGTAGCTTAATCAACAAATTACAATAAAAAATGTTTAACCTTCCAATGACTTTACGCTACGAGCAGAATGTGCTTTATCTAGAAAGTAGGCATTCGTTCCAAAACTACATGTAGCAGATGACAAATAGCAGCTTGATATTGTCCTCCACGTTAAAAGATAGCTGTTTATTTTAATGTTTATTTCCCATTCGTTGGAAAGTTGCTTCAAACATACTGCTGAAAATGTCTTTGGTTCAATAGTAACTGGAAACGATGCCAGCAAAATCATCAAATAATCAATCAATGTTTATTTGTGATATAAATTAATTGATTTATGTTTACTTTTCTATGTTTACTTGTATTAACAAAATTAGTGGCTAATTCTAGGAGTTTGACTTCCCCTCGATACAGTGATAGCTCTGAATAATGACAACTGAAATAAGCTAACCTAAGTCAGATAAGACATGGTAGCTTTATTAATCCCAGAAGGGAAAAAGTCTGTGGATGACTTTAACTTTAAAATATCCGCTCAGCAAATTGAGAAGGCAGTAGGAATCAGAGCAGGGAGTAAGGAAAGGACTGTGAAGTGGAGGGGGGGGATGTATTTACAGGTGATTATAATAAATATGAAAACAAGGAGATAGCTACACTCTGGCTGACAGGTAAGGCATCCACCGTATTGAACCTTGACCCTTAAGGCCCCGATTTACTTAAAACAAAATCGAAATTGGCGTGTTCACACTGAAAGAACCGTTTTCGACAGCCTTTGTGAACACACCAATTTCACCAATTATGTTGTAAGTGTACCGGCACCTTTAGAGTCAACATACTTCAGGAGAGAACACCCTGTCTGCCAGCCAGAGCTCTGGAGGAGGAGGAGGAGGTGAGTGGAGCGACTAGGAGGATGTGTGAGAGGAGGAGGAGTAGTATACGGAGGAGGAGCAGGATTAACCCGGGACTACATTAGAGTGCAGGAGGAGGATGAGGAGGAGCAGGAGGAGGAGCAGGAGGAGACCAAGGTTTGTAAGAGGGAGAGAGGGACACCCCGGCAGTATAAAAAGACAGAGCCACGGGCCGCAGTGCAAGGAGGTGGAGGGGAGGGAAAGGGGAAGGGGAGGAGGAGGAGGAGGAGAAGAAGGAGGAAGAGGAGGACCTGTGGAAACAAAGGAAGGAGAAGGAGTAAAGGGAGCAGCACTAGGGTCATCAGCTCTCTCTAACAGCACCTTCACCTGAAACACCTCCTATTGAAATAGTCCCTGTGTATCATTTTATCATCAGAACTATTTCACTTCTCTTTGAATCAAAGAGTGGCGACATAGGAATGAAGCCAAGAAGCATGATGTCAGATATATCATCAATTGTTTGGCTTGTTTTTTTTAAGGCCCAGGTGAAAGTGCTGAGAGAGCAGAAGGAATGAAAGACTTTAACATATTAAAACAGTAATAGGTTAAGGGGAAGGAAACATTCTCTTTAAGAGGAAAAGGGAAGCAGACATTTGGGAAGCAGTTCTCTGATAGTCTGACAAACCTGTAGACAGAATGTTATTTTACAGGTATGATTGATATTTTACAACAAAATAAGAACATGTTCTGCATTCAAAAACACAACAAGAGGCACCATGTAAGCAATCTTAAAGCTAATTAGTTTCTTTGATGCTTTTTGGTTTGTCAATGACCCTCAAAAAGCTTTTGTCCTCAAAAGGCAAACAACATATGGCATAAATGATCCTTAATCTTTCATTCATCATTCCTACTAAGTATCAAAGCACTCCAAGCCAAGTAATTCAAATTACCTTTCAGATTTATATTCCCTATTCAGCTCGTCTTTGAACTCTCTTTGAACCTGATTAGCTTATGCTAAATGCTATTAAGCTAATGCTTTTATTAACCTTGTATTGTTGGTGCTAATAAAAAACAGAAAGTGATTAAAGCAACAAATAAGATAAACATTTGATCTACCAAACAGATAGTTATTCTGAAGTTATTCAGTTTCACACATTATTTGTGTGATTCTTGCTAATCATATGAGCAGACAGAATCATAGCCCAGCCAGCTAAGCTAGTTTGCAATGTTAACTTTGTTCAACTATAAACATCCACTAGCTCTGGCTTTACTAGAAACATAACCTAATCCTAGCTAGCAACCGTTTTAGTGAGGTGTCTAACCAATAAAGATTTGGTAACTGAATCATCACTTTCAGCTCAGACTAACAAACAAGACTATTGCCCTCTGCCCTAAGATCCACATAGACGATAGCTAAGGCAGACTTAGCTATTCTCATGTGGTTTGGTCATGTTCCATAAAATAACATTAGCCAAGACAAAGGATGACCCCTTACCCGGTTTCCTTTGAGTCCCACTGGTCCTACTAAACCCTGTGGGTGAAGACATGAACACAGTTAGTGATGTCAGTCTGACCAATCAGACAGCAGTGTTCTTTTTCATCAGAATACTTACAGGGAGGCCTTGAGCTCCGATTGGTCCTGGTACGCCTATATCTCCCTTTACCCCCTGCAGAGACCAGAGACACAGGTTAGAGAGTGTATGATCACACACGCACGCACGCACGCACACACACACACACACACAGAGAAGTACTCACTCTCTCTCCCTTTGGTCCTGCTGGTCCTGGCACGCCAGACGGTCCTATAAGACCCTTTAGGAGCAGAAGAAGAACACACACTTCAGTGGGTCACACAACACACAAACACACACACAAACCAAGACAAAACAAGCTACCGACATCTCTGACTGACCACGTTTGATCTCAGTATATCAACAAGACAGGCAAACTCTTTACTTTAGCAAATATTCTCACAGAACGGATCCTGTGTTTTAATGCAATTAGAGAATGCTTGTTTTCATTTATTTGGGGAAGGTTTTTGCGTCACGTTGTCAAAATCCTTCTGAACCTGTTGAGACACTGAGCAAACCGAACAGTAGAATTCTGCCTTGACCTCTGCCTCTGCCTGAGCAGAAGTCAGGGGTCAAAGGTCAGGGGTCAGGGGACTGAAGAAGCATATCCAGAAGGTTCAGTATGTCACAGAATGCAACAAAAAGAGCAGACAACTGGTACTGGTACTGGTACTGGTACACGCAAACTGGACTTCAGAGTCCACGTCCGCATGCAGCATGGCTTCCGTGCATGCTTCCTATAGGCAGCAGCTCCACAGCCAATCAGCTGGGAGCGCAGGGTGGCGAGGCGGGAGAAGCTGTTTAGGCCGAGGGTTGAGGATGGATGGACCCGCCCCTATAGAGGAAGTGGCTCACACCGACTTCCTGTCTGTTTTTGATGCATCCTCAAAACCTCGGCCCCTAAACTGACCTTAATCTGCCTTCACTGTACAGAACCAGGAAAAAGAGAGAAATAAAGATAGGTAGAGAGAGAGAGAGAGAGAGAGAGAGAGAGAGAGCGCGAGAGAGACAGAGAGACAGAGGGACAGAGATGGAGAGACGGAGAGATGGACAGAGCTAGAGGCATCAGGACGAGGCACGCAGGTAGCAGACGGTGGCAGACAGACAGGCATGGCATGTGACACCGGTGCAGCAAGACAGACAGACGAGCCGAGCAGGCAGACAAACAGGCAGGCAGCTCATTACATGGGGGTGTTGGAGGAGAGGAGGAGAGGAGGAGGAGAGGAGAGGAGAGAAGGAACGGGAAACTTCAGGCGCCACTCACCACTGGACCCGGTCTGCCGTCTAACCCATGAGCACCCTGGCGTGGCGTTGTGCACACACACACACACACCCGTTAGAGAGCAGAGGATGGAGGGAGGATGGAGAGGAGGAGGAGGGTGTGGAGAGAGTAATAAAGAGGGGTGGGGGTGGTGGAGGGGTTGGATGAGGTGAGTAAAAGCAAGTGATTCAGGTGACTCCGACAAGACAAACATTCAGATGTTGACGAATATATATCAAGGTGGAGGTGATGGAGGTTGTGGAGGTTGTGGTGGTGGAGGAGAAGGTGGTGGAGGTGGTGGAGGTTGTAGTGGTGGTGGTGCTAGAGGTAATGGAAGTTGTTTGTGGTGATGGTGGACGGTGTTGGTAGTGAAGTGAGTGGTGTTTGTAATGGCAGCTCCTTAGAGGAGTGTTACCATTAGAAACCAACAGGTGCCTGCTGTTAGCGAACAGGAAAAGACGCTGGCCAAAAAACTCCATGGGTCGCCTCTGAAGTACTGTTAAACTTCATAGCCTATTTTGTTATTTATAAAACAACATTGTGTTTCATGAAAAAGATTGTAAAGGAAAACAGTGGTATAAAGTGTGTGTATCTGTGTATGCAAACGTTTTTGTAACTGTAACATAACCTCAAGGTAAATAAACGCAGAGAAGACATTCCACCGGCGATGCCAATAATTGCATGTGTGTGTGTGTGTGTGTGTGTGTGTGTCGCCGCTCACAGTGTGTGGTTGAAGTGTCGACCGTGTGGCAAATAAAAGGACGATTGTCCTCTGATTACTTACTTACTTAGGTATGTTAAACTAACTAACTCATAGTTCTCCTGAAATGCTTTGCTGTGTAGATGTAGTCGAAGTTGTCATGTTAGTAAATGGCCGCTACAGCGAAAACATGAAACCATCCTTTGAGTTATGACTCAACTCAAAGCCATGTTACATTGTTTGTTACAAGCGTAAAAAACATGTTTTGACAGTACAGTGAGCTACTATCTAGAACAACACAAGCGTATGAGCGTCTGATGGTGTGGAATAGCAAAACAGCGCTAATCTATGTCAGTCCGTTGTACTCACGGGAAGTCCAAGATGGCCACGGTCACCCCTGTCTCCTTTCTGACCAGTAGCTCCCTTCTCCCCTCTCATTCCAATGCCCGGCTCTCCCTACATGGTTAAACATTATTAGCGTTAGCTAAGCTAATGCTAATTTACCCCATAATAGTTGGTGGGTTATGCTAATAAAATTTGGTTTAAACGTTGCCAATCAATCAACTCACCTTAGGCCCCGAGTGTCCTTGAGGCCCCTGAGGAAAAAGACAGACAACTACTTTTAAACAACTAAATTAACAATTAAATTGTTTTTGACAAACATACTTAAAACAGTTCCATAAATGTTATGTTCATTCCTGTTGTTGGTACTAGTCATTCGACTGGAGATCAACAGAATCTAATTTACTGTTTAACTGTAACAGTCGATGTTTAGCACACCAGGCTACCACTGTACTCACTTTGTAGAGGAGTACGGGTCAAGAGAAGATACTAGAAGATGTTTTTACTTACTGCTGGACCCACTGGTCCGGGTGGTCCAGGCGGCCCATAGATCTGGACACACACACACACACACACACACACACACACAGATACATTTAACTAATGAGCAGGTAGGGGTTAGGGGGCATCTTGCTCAAAGGATGCCTACAGGTAGACTGTGGATATCGGGGTTCAAACCCAGAAGCTTCCAGCTGAGTCAAACACCAGAATCACTACGAGACTATCCTGCTCCCCTTCCACACACATTTTCTCATGAGAAAGCATTTGAGAAAAGTTCCTCACCAGCTCTGCCCTTCCTCCGTCCCCTGGCTCACCTTTGGGTCCCTGTGATAAGCAGGTTGTAAAAAAACACACAGAAATACCCAGTGGTGACTACACACACTCAGACCTGGAGTGCTATTTCAGTGATATGAACACACATACACATGTAACCAACCATGTAACCAACACCAACTAGGCTGATTAAATCAAATACACACCCACACTGATTACACAGGTCAGCACTAGACACTTTAGTCACTTATACACTTATGTCAATAATAAGTATAGCTTTAATAATGTCGCGTATACTGTCAACAATGTCTTCCTCAGCTGTCTGTAATGTTTACATCTATCTTTTTTGCATTTACATTAACATTGCCACTACTCAAATTATGTAAATAGATCTATTTTCTATATTCTATTCTATTCTATTCTGCGTACTTTTCACTCATATTTAAATGTTGTTTGTTTTCTTATTTAGTTTTTACTCTACTGTACTTGCTGTCATGACACCTGAATTCCCCGGACTTAATGAAGTACTATCTTATTTCATCTTCTCTACTGCTGATAGGTTGGTTCAGACATGGAGGAGGGGCATCATTGCGTTACCATAGCGCCTGGTAGTCCAATGGAGCCCGAGGCTCCAGCCACCCCCTTCTCCCCCGTAGGGCCGTCTAACCCCTACAGCACCGGGAAAGGGTGGGAAAACCAGGGTTAGGATGACTGTGGAAGGACTTTACAAATCAGGGACTGACCAGATCAGAGAGTCGTTGTCAAAATCAAATGAGGAAAACAACGCAAATGAACATTTTTGGGAGGCTATTTGCCACATTTTCATGCTCTTAAATGGCCAAAAAGCTGAGTTCACTGAAAGTGAAATCACTTTGTATGTTTGAGATAAAACTGGAAATGGAAAACTAGAGAGTGAACAGTTAGGGACGCAATGTTGCCCTTCTTATCTTAACATATATATATACAGTATATATATATATATATATATATATATATATATATATACACAATATCACAGAAAATATAACATTGAAGATGTCCCAGGGGTTGGTTCGTTCCACAATGAGCTAAACATCGGCATGTCCACACTGCATCTTGGGATGTGTAGTTCATCATATCAATTAGTCAAATATACAGATGGACCACAAAACTAAACCCGGGGCCTTTTTAGTTCAGGGTAACTATCCAGGGATCTGCACAGAGATCTGACCTCAGGGTCATCTCCGGGGCCTCTTTCCAGAACACTCTCTAATTACATAATAATAGGTTAGCCTAACGTGCTGTCCTGCCCTGGGCTGTAATGACAGAGCCAGGGTTGAGGTCCCTGGTGGGTGTGTGTGTGTAGGATGACCCCAGCCAGTGATGTCCTGTGGAAGTCTCCATCACTCACAGGTGCTCCAGAGAGACCCATGTCCCCTTTGTCTCCGTTGGGTCCTGGGAAGCCTGGGACGCCGCTCTCCCCTCTGGGGCCCTCTGGACCGGCCGGGCCTGAGGGGCCGGACTCTCCTGGCTTCCCCCGGGGCCCCTGCTCACACACACACATACACATATACTGTATATCAGAACACATGAACACACGTAGACATATCACACACACATCAGAACACACACATCAGCCCACACACCAGAACACACATATTGTACTTTTTCAGCATTGCTGATTACCACTAGAATAAAGTGATTCATTCAACCATTGAAGAGCTAAACGTCGAGTTATGAAGTCATGTGAGTTCTTGCCTTCTCTCCGTCGTGTCCTGGCGCTCCTGGCAGGCCGACTTCACCCTGAAACAACAGGTAAGAAAATTAAACATCTATTAAAGCTCTCTCTTTCTTTTCTCTTGCTGAATAGATTGGGATAGTTTCAGGAGGGTTAGGTTGCTAAGAGTTGAAACGGCACTGTCTTTTAGCTAACCCCGCCCCTTGTGTTCTAATCCCCGCCCCCTGTGCATAGTCACACTACATGCGAGATAGCCACGCCCCCATACCTTGCTGCCTGAGGACCCAGGAAGCCCTGGGGGTCCAGGAAGTCCGGGTGGGCCCTTCAGGAAATGGATCAGATTAGATCGGATTAGACTAGATTAGATTTACATTACAATACATGAGAATATAATATTATATTCAATCAGATTATATTTCATGAGATTATATCAGGTATTTTTTGCACTACATACCATCAGTGGGACGTTGCGGATATCCTGTTGTGGACGATAAAATCAACCGATCAATCATGAATGAATATTTTGCACATGTATCTTTCAATTAATTGATAATAATGACAATAATTATGTAAATATATATATATAATGACCTATTAAATATAGCCCTGTACAACAGCCACTTTCTCCATCAATTGACCAACAGGTGAAATGTAAAACGTATACAAGAACACTGAATGCTGAATGTTAAAATAATTGTAGAGAACGTGACTTACATTGACGTTGTTCTGGATTTCTGACTTCCCTGGCTCTCCGGTTGGGCCCGGGGGACCCTAAAAATACAAACATTGTGAGGAAAAGTTGCAACAATTCATGTCCTACTTTAGTTACATCTCCCTCCTCCTTCTAGGAGCCTAGCGGTCTGAACTTACTCTTGGACCCAATGGGCCTTCAGCTCCTGTCTCCCCCTAGAGGCCAAACACAGGTACAACAGGTGAATGTTATTGGGGGCAAAGCAAGTGAATAGTTATTGATTAATTTTTTTTAATTACTTTGTCTTTCATTTGATTCAAATCAGTCCCAAAAAAATTAACTACAGTGGTCTGTGTCCAACATCCTGTGATTTCACGGGTATGTTCTATTAGTACGTTTATAGTACATTTCCATTGAAAACCAAACGATTAACCATTCAGCTCAAGGTTAGGTCATGGTAATGATGCTCTCTTTATTTCAAAAGGTTCTGTCATCTCACCTTGATGCCCTGGTCTCCTTTGTCGCCCTGCAGCAGAGACAACACTGAGTCACATATGAGATGACTTACAGTGAATTCAAATACATTATTAAAGAGCAGGTAGGGGTTAGGGGGCATTTTGCTCAAGGACGTTTACAGGTACCTACTGTGGACATTAGGGATCGAACCCAGTACTCTTTCAACTAGAAGTGAATGGGACAGAAGGGCCTATCTATATAAACCAGACAGATGGACCCCTACCTTTGACCCCGGTAGTCCATGTAGTCCTGGTGCTCCAGGTTCTCCTTTAATCCCTTTACCAGTGGTGCTCGCCTCGCCCTTCTCCCCCTAGTGGATATGCAGGGAACAACAGCAACGTTTTAGAGACACAACACAACAGTCAATCACAACACAATAACAACACTACGGCTGCTAACAACGTCCACACATCTCCATGCCGTTAACACAACATCATCATGGACAGGTTAGCGATGATCAACATGAACATGGATCAATAAAGACATCACTCGATGCATGATCTGCCGCCAGCGAGTGGCGTCACAAGCAGCGGTTAAACGACAGCAAGGTTAGCTTAAACACGACACCCAGTCTCCACGACAATATCTACTTTAACGTATTTATTCATCCTCTATTCAACAAGGACAGGCACATTGAGATGGCAAAAATGTATTTTCCAAGAGCGTCTCGGCCATGATAAACAGTAGCAGGTCATGACATTAAAGTTACAGACAGACAGCATGATATATTATGTGCAAAATACACAAACGTTTCAACATTGACAGGTTAAGGCCTAAGCCTCATCACAGATTCCTCCATCAATGATTCAAAATCACCAAGCAGGACCAAGTTCCTCCGTTTCCATCCAGTGTGTGTGTGTGTGCATGTGTGTATGTATGTATGTATGTGCGTGTGTGTGTGCGTGTGTGTGTGTGTGTGTGTGTGTGCGTGTGTGTGTGCGTGCGTGCATGTGTGTGTATGTATGTATGTATGTATGTGCG